>BQNB010043430.1:0-45514 GCA_026074375.1 Tanacetum coccineum | reverse complement strand
TTGTTGTGTAATGGATTAAACTAGTGGGATAACACTTATCATCAATGGCATATTAATGACATCAAATAACGTCACTTTTATAGCATCATTTATCCCATGTTTCTTACCCATTTTGTATATTTATTGCATGAATTGGTATTTAATGCATAAAGTTGTTATTTGCAGTAATTATGGAATAATTGGTGAAGATATGCTAAAAGGTACTCATTTTGGAGCTTAAACGAAGAAATCTAAAAATTATTGTTCTGACTACCTATACGGCGTATCCATTAAGAAAGATACGGCGTATCTATGCTTGCACTTCACTAGAAACCATAAAGAATTGAGGAGCAATATGCCGTATCCAGAAGACTCTATACACCGTATCCAAGATTGAGTATTTGAAGATTCTGGAAGATATTGAACGTGGTCCCTACTCCAAGAAACCCCCAATACGTCGTATTGGCCTCAACCAATACGGCGTATCGACGAATTTTCAGACACTATAAATACAAAACCCTAAACATGAGTTTAGGGTGTGCTTAAACATATTTTTGAAGCCCTAACCACAAAAGTCGATTTTCAGAAGGCAAGAAGAGCAAAGAAGGTCTCGCAACGTGCTTAATCCTATAGGAAACACCTTGTAATCATCTATACTCTAATAATCGTTCAATTTTTGGTATCATTTGTTTAACTCGGTTAGGTTACCTTGGTTGATTCGTTTATTATGTTTGTATTCGCTATAATGATTATTGGCTAATACCTTTTGGTATTAGCCATGTTTATGAAGATTTAATGTTTGGTTTGTTTATATCGATTGCATGCTTATTCATTGGTTGTTGTTTATGTTTATCAATTTATACTCGTTTATTTGCTTATGTATGCGACCTATGAATCAACTGGATCTAGTTGTACCGACCAAGTAAACTAGATTAACCGGGATAGCTCTCTATATAGTGACTTATATGTCTAGAACCATAGTATCACAAATAATAACCTATCCTTACTATTGGTTTAGTGAACAAGTTAGACTAGCAGGTGACCTGGGATCAACAAATGACGTTCTGATTCCCTTGGTAAGGATGTAGACAATGGACTACTAGTATATAAGAAGCCATTAAGCAGTAAGTTAGTAAAGTCTCGTTGAGCTAGGGTTTAATAAGATCACCATTATTAATCTCCTAAGATAGATTATAAACAACATATAATACTTTATGCGAAAGCTTTTAATTGTGACAGAATTAGCGTGTCTAGGTTTTAGGAAGAAGTACCGCCTAAATCCATGAATGATATGCCCCTTCGATATAAGACAATCATTGCACTAATGAACAAACCTGCATTTTAATCGGATTATCATGGTTAATACGGTTTCCTTAAAATAGGCTTCACCGCTCTTCTATCTTCTGATTAGTGCTTGTGTGTGTTATCGTGACTAAAGTAGGTTTAAGTTACTACCAAACCCGTGCCAGTCTCTTAAACTGAAAACCCTTCTCTATCTGTTAGAATTAGGTTTAGCATAGGTTTAACTTAGAATTAACTTAGAACTAACTTAGAGCTAACATAGACGGCTAAAATATTGGTAGACTTAGGAATTAACGCTCTCGCTCTTAGTGATCGACACCCTACTTACCAACAAAGCTACAACTAAACGGGTCCACTGTCTGTTAGTGTTTTTTAGGTAAAGTCGGCAAAATATAAATGTAAAACTTGATAATAAATAATACCTATGCACGGACACATCAAGTTCTTGTCGCCGTTGACGGGGAGTGAAGTTGTTTAATTCTTATTTATTAGTGTTTAAGTTTAGATTTAGTTTAGATTAATTTGCATATTTGTGTGTTTGTTTTTTGTGTTTGTTTTCTGCATTGTATATTTTGCATATTTGTGTATTTGTTTTTCTGCATTATTACAGTCTGCTGTAATTTTCTGAGTCGAATACTGAATACGGCGTATTCAACTTCTTAGATACAGCGTTTTAAATTTTTCCAAACCAATACAGCGTATTCGACTCCAAACATTAATCCAGCGCATTATCCTATTTGACCTTTTTTTTTCCTAACCAATTTATTACAGGAAATGAACGACCCTGACATCACTATGGAAGAATATATTCAGCTAGAAGCTGAAAAAGCACGTAGGCGCGGTCAAGAGTTTAACTTGGAAACTGCTATGTATGGTAAGGTCATGTATTTTGAAGATATCGACTACTTCAAAGATTTTGAGAACGAGTTCCCAACCATTGTCTACGAAGATGATTTGACATCTAAATCGGAAGACTCATCTGAGCCTGCGGTAAGTGCTCATCATGTTGAAAAGGTTGATTTTGATTTTGTAATATCATTTAACGAATCTGATGATAAAGATTATACTTTTACATACGATAAAAACTCATTTTCTTATAAATTAGTTTTTGTCAAAGATTTAAAATTGGATTCGGACAATGAGGATGATAAAATCGATATCAAACAGTCTTCGAGAGATATATCTATCGAACCATTACCTGATGTAATAAGTATCGATAGACAAGGGTCAAATAAGCTTTTGGAAACAAGTCATGATACATCAAGTAAATTTTTTAAAACTGAAACTTTTATCAAGGAATTATATGTTTATATCGTGACTTGGAATTATGTTAACAAAGGGATGCCAATAAATCTTATTAAAAATTTATATGCGCCATTTAGCATCCCGTTGGACCCCAAGATGTTATATAAGGATGGGATAAAACTAGGGAAAGTCTAACTTAAAGACTTTTCTATAAACAAAAGTGCTTGCCGGGAGACAACCCGAAATGTAATTTTCAATTTTTTATCGAGTCTGTCTTCCCATGTGTTGATAAAATATAATGCCTAAAAACATTAATAATATTTTTTCACATCTTTACGTTTTGATAATCACAAAATATAAAAACGTTCAACGTAAACAAGTATTTAGTAGTAAATTCTCATTTCAACAATTACATCACTTAAATGTATGAATAAACAAATGCTTGATGCATTTTATGATCAAAGGAAACTTTTATAAAATGTTGTAAACTTTTTATAAACATCACAAAACATTTTTTTACATTTAAAAGAAATGTTTTATTCAAAATAAACATTTTGAATTTCAAATTTTCGGACCTAAAACGGCTAGAAATGGTCCAGTAAACACCTCCCCTGAATAGGACAAAAAGGAGCGTCTGAATAAGGGGCGGCCCCCTTAATTACATGGGCGGCCCCCTTAATTTTAAGGGGGCCGGCCATAGACCCCGCTCCTCCTTTTTGTCCTATAAATACTGGACTATTCCCCAATATTTTTCTCACCTTTTGCACTCATTCTTTCTGCTCAAAACAGCCCACTTATCCTCTCTAAAAATCCTTTGATCATTTAATCATAAAGCTTTGTTTCCAAGTGATCCAAGCTATATTCCTCAAGTGCAAGAGAAGAATACTTCCATCATCAAGTGAAGAAGTATTACACCTTAGTGTGCATAGCAATCTTGTTGCATTCATATCACATATTTGTAAATCAATTGTATATCTTGTAGTTGTGTGTAGTAGCTAGATCTTGGTGATCTTTGTAAGTATAGTTAGATCGTTGTGATCTTACCAAGTAGTGTTAGGTAGTTGTGATATAAGTAGTGTGGTGAAGTGAAGTCGTGAAGTTGTGAAGAAGTCGTGAAGTTTTAAAGAAGTCGTGAAGTTGTGAAGAAGTTGTGAAGTTGTGAAGAAGTCGTGAAGTTGTGAAGTCGTGAACAAGTCGTGAAGTTGTGTTGTGATAGATTGGTTCTAGCTAAGATTAGAACTCGACATTTAGCTTAGTGTCGTAAATTGATATAAGCAACGTTGTGTACGGTTTTCTCCGCCATAAGGGAGTTTGTTGACATAGTGAAGAAAACTCTCGAGTTTGGTGCTCGGGGAGTGGAGTAGGGCGAAGAGGTGCTTCGTTACCGAACCACTATAAATCCTCGCGTTGTGGTTTGATTGTTCTTACTCTTATCTCTTGTCTTACTTTATCATTTCATATATTTACATTGTTCATATTGTGCAAGCATTGAATTCACAAAAAGGTCGAATCTAAGTTTTACAAACATACATAAAACTTAAATTTAAAAAGCGGTAAACTATTCAACCCCCCTTCTAGTTTTCCACAATTGGTATCAAGAGCCACGTTAAACAAGATTTTTAAAATAAATTGTATTTTAAAACTTGAATCGATCTATGGAATCGGAAAAATATTTAGAAGGGCAATCTATGCAAAGACCACCACTATTTGAAAGTGATGGATTTATTTATTGGAAAAATAGATTCGAAACTTATGTGAAGTCAAAAGATCTAGATCTTTGGCATGTTATTACCGATGGTGATTTTCCTCCCATTCAATTTAATCCCGAAACTAAAAAGGATGAAATTGTATCTTTTCACAAACAAAATGATGATCTTAAAAAGAAACTTGCTAAAAATAATGAAGCCAAAATGGTAATTTATAATGCTTTACCACGTAAAGAATATGAAAGAATTTTTATGTGTCAAACCGCAAAGGAAATTTGGGATACTTTGTTAATCACTCATCAAGGTAATAATCAAGTCAAAGCAAATAAAATAGATCTTCTTGTTCAACAATATGAACAATTCATGATTCCGGAAGAGGAATCAATAGATAATGCTTTTGCTAAATTTAACACTATTATTACTAGTCTAAAAGCACTTGATGAAGGTTTTTCTAGCAAGAATTGTGTTAGGAAGGTTAATGCTGGCACCAAGGTCAGCTAAAGCATTGTAGGAGAATGTTTTGTTGAAATTACATGGAATAAGGAAACTTCCTGGGTCTCTGAGTTTTGGTGGAACTTTATTTTGGATCATCGCTGAACTTTCATCGCTTATAAAAGCGGCATAAATTTGTTCAATTTTTTGTTTGTTGCTTATGAGTTCTTTAAGGAATTTGCAATAGTAAGGCATTCTGGCTAAGACGTCTACAAGAGGTACGTTAACTCGGACGGCTCGGATCATGTCAAGGAATTTTCTATATTGGGCCTCTATTTTTTCTTTTCTTAGGCGTTGAGGATACGAAATTTTTGGTTTGTATGGTTTAGGTAACGGTGTTTCTTTGACTGGTTTTATGGGTTTAGTTTTTGGTTGTGGTGTAGGTTCATCGTCTTCATCATCGCTATCGAAGTTGATAGGATTTTCGAAATTAGTCTGTTGATCACTCAGGTTATCTGGTGGATCATAAGATTTACCACTTCTTGTAAATACGACATTCACATGCTCATTACGAGCTTGCAGTGGTTGCTAAGCTTTAGAGTTTCTACCTCGTGGGTTTGGTTGAGTGTTGCTAGGAAGAGATCCAAAAGGTCGACCAGATTGCTTGTCAACGAGTCTGTCGATCTTAGTTTCGAGGTTTTGGATTGAAGCTTGATGATTTTTGGCTACTGTTTTGAGTTGAGTTTTGAGGTCCATGAATGTTTCTTTGACAAAAGCGTTGGTTGATTGCTGAGATTTCATGAAATTGTTGAATTGTCTTTGAAGATCGTATGGTTTGTCATCGGTGTTGGATCGGTAGTTATCTCTGTTGTAATCATTCCATCTGTTTGAACACCAATTATCGCGTTTAGAGTCTCGATCGCGATGATCATTGTAAAAACGAGTCTTACAGAAAGTTTGCATGAATTTAGCTTCTTCTTCACGAGACATAGGTATGTCATCATCGTAAAGATCGGGTATTGGTTGTTTAGAACGAGATTAGAGTTCTTTGTACCGAGCATCCATTTTTATGGTCATGGCATCCATTCGGGCCATAATTTTGTCTTTCAGTCGTCGGTAATTTCTATACCTTCATCAGCCGACGCAATAGTTTTCTTAAGAGATGATTTGGTTTTTTGGTTTTTAGCCCAATCGAGCTTGAGTAAGACTTTGTCTTTGAGAAGCTGATAAGCTTGATTTGGTGTTTTATAGAGGAAAATACCACCTGAAGCGGCATTTAGAACTTCCTGTATTATTTTGCTGAGACCATGATAAAAGATTTTGATAATACTGCCTTTGGACATATTATGACCATGGCAGTTTTGGAGCATTTCCTTCATACGAAGCCAAGCATCGGTTAGAGATTCGTTTTCATGTTCAGAAAAGGCTCGGATTTCTCCCGTGGTGGTCGGTCAAAAACAGAGATAGGAATAATCGGTATTAATGAAAGCTGTCTCGATGTTCATTCCCACGTTTTTATAGTTTCCTTCGTTGAGTTTGTTCCAGCCAAGTTTATGCTTCTCCAATGATGTGATAGGGGGGAACATCTTAGGCGGGGGACATCTTCTTTCTCGGCGTATCTTGTATTTAATCAATATCTGCAGTTCCAAGAAAATTCATAAATGTGTTTATGAGGATCGGTTTTGGTTCTACCATCAAATTGGTTTCCTTTGACGAGAGTCAAGTGGTTACCTTTAATGGCAAATTCGTTAGCGGTTTCAGGAATAGTGATTGCGGAACCGGGATTCGAAGCGATGATCATTTCAATAATATACGTAATAATATCCGAAGTATAGAAAATTCCAAAACTACCCTTGAGGACAAAGGTAGTAGGAAAAATCTTACAAAAATATTACACGTTTTAACCGGTAAGTGATTACCGGGTCGTTTTCCCAAAGATTTATGAAATTGAGACCACGTTTGTTATTTGGACAATGATTTGAATTGGTTCGAAGATGATTTGTTTTCTAAAATCCTAAAAGTGAGCAAATTAAGAGACAATTAAACCTAACTACAAGAAATCAATATGGAAAAGTAAATTTTAACTAAAAACGCAAACCAGGAATAAAAAACGGGACTAAAAACCTAGATTAACAAAATTAAGCCTAAATGATATTTTTGGTTTTTAAAATACTTAATTGACGAAAAATCTAAAACAAAGAAAACTAGACTAAAAATGAAGGTGTTTAGGGCTTAAAAAAAACTCAAAAAACGTGAACGGGATCCAATCCCGTTCTTTAAAAATCAAAATTTTGCAATTTAAACCCTACGAAAGCAAATTTAATTTTCCTAGGTTCTAAATGTTAAAAGAAATTTTTTCTAAAGAAAAAAAATATTTTTTTGGCTTTTTAATATTTTTTTATGAATTAAAAACTAATTTAATCTATTAAAAATCCTAAAAAATAGCAAATTAACCCCTAAAAATTCCAAAAAATGATTTTCTACTTTAGAAAAGTCTAAACTATGATAAAAATTAAGAAAAATATTTTTAACTACTTTTTATAATAAAAATCTATTTTATAAAAGTAATTTTACAAGCTAAAAATCAAAATAAAAATCTAAAAGTGGTAAAAATGATTTTAAAGCTTGTAAACCTAAAAGTATTTAATCTAAACCTAAAAACTAATTTTTTGTAATTTTCTAAAAACTTTTTCTATTTTTTAATGACTTTTAAAATTTTTAACCTACCAAAAATAATAAAAAATAACAAATAAGTATGAAAAATTCTAAAAAAAACCGGAAAAGTCCTAAATGATGCAAAGATTCTAAAAAAATAAGCTGGTCCACCTAGCTTATCTAATAAGCTCTAAAAGGCACTAATAAGCCACGAAGTGGCTTAGGCTTCTTAGGTTCAAAAGGGTGTATTTGTAAAGTAATATATTTTGCAAAGCTCTATCTGGTCATGAGCTATTGTGCTCAAATGGTTGAGTGTGTTGGTGTAAAGCGTTGGTGTTGAGGTGTGTGAGGTATCCGAGTTCCGAGCCTTGCTCACTTGAGATTTCCACCTTCCCTAATGCTTTTTAAATGCCATTTTTTTGCAATTTTTTAGAATACTTAAAAATAAGCAACTTTTGCAAAACAACTATTTTTATAAACCACAAATAAGCACTAGAATAAGCTTCTAAAGGTGACAGTGTGGGTTTTTTACCCTTAGGACCAAAATTGCTAAACCTGTTTTGCAATTTCTAAACTAATAAACAAAAGTCACAAGCGGAAAATAAGCTAATCAAGCTTAATACTAAACTAATAAGCAAAAAAAACAAAAATAGACTAAGGTACATTTAAGCTGAAAAGCTATAAAGACAGAAAGTACTAAAAGACTTAAAAACTTAAAAATTTTAAGCTAATATGCAAATAAGCTAAAAATAAGTTCTAAACCTAAGGAAATAAGCTAAAATTGACTTAAACTAACCTAATAAGCTATATTAAACCTAAATAAGCTAGGAAAATAAGCAGATAAGCACAAATAAGCCAAATAGCACTTAAGCTAAATACTGCAAACAAACAGCAAGGGGATGCATTTGGCTTAAAAAATAAGCTCAAGAATGGATCCCTTTAGATAAAGAGTTTTATACCACTGAAAAGCTCTAATAATAAGCTACAATAATCATTAATCAAAAAGGAGTTTGAAACACAAATAAGCCCTTAAAAAGCTTAATGAAAAAGCTGTTTGTTCATTTCTCAACACTTAGAAAACTTTTTTCAATTTTAACAAAACACTACTTTTGAGCTTAAAAATAAGCAAACAATCAGAACATTATGAACTTAAAACCTACAAACAGATTGAGATTTGAATACATAGGTCACATAACAACAATCAAAAAGCATTTTGAAACACTGAATAAGCCACAATGAGCATTTGAAAAAGCATTTTCTCAAATTTTCAACACTTAATACTTTTCTTGACAGATTTGGTAAAAACTCAAAACAAACTTGCAGGTTTTTAGAGCTTTGATTCTATCCTTTTTAACACATTTATGAACACAAAAACAACTCAAAAACACAATAAGCTAAAGCACAATCTAATAAACAACTAAAATAAGCTACCACTTAACAGATTCAAACAATGAATTCTTAAAACCTTGTTTTTGAGATTTAACATTTAAAAACTTAAATAAAATGACTTTTATGACTACTTTTAACTAATCTAAACTAACTCAAAAGCATAAAGTAAGTTTTGACCCATTTTCACCCATTAAACAGGTTAAACCAAACACCCCTTTAGAAACAGTTTTAGTACTTTTAACTTGATAAAAGCTATTTAAGCTAAAACTTTTCAAAGACCAGATGTTAAACAGCTTATAACATACTTAATGAACAATTATAAGCAATCAAATAAGCCAGAATAATAAGCTAAGACGCTTATGCTGCTATTTTTGGTTTTTTCACTGATTTTAAGACAAATTATAGAAAACTAAGATTTAAAACTAATCATTAAGCACTATTATCATAAGACAACTATAATAAGCATAAGCAAGCTAAACTAACAGGAATAAGCAAACAAATAAGCAGGTTAATCAATTATGCAGAGTTTAGCTGAATTATTTAAATGACAACAAAGGAAAACTGAAATTAAAAAGAGAAGTGTACCTTACACCTCAGCTAAATAGAGGTGAGAGCTCACTTAGAGCTTATCCAAAGCAGTTAACCTTATGGATTAAGCTTATTACCAAATCCTAGTCTAATCCTATAGCTTGACCCTCAAGCACTATTACCCACTTGGATTCTATAAGCAGCCATCCAATTCCTTTAGAATCCAAGTAATTGAGTTTTTAGAAGTTTATGAATTGTTTGAGAGCTTATGGAATAGTTTCAGAGCTTATTTAACCTATATTAATAAAAGAGCTGATTTATGAAAAACGAAGAGCACAATAAGAAAACTTAAACTTATATTAATAAAAGAGCTGATTACAAAGGTAAAATTGAAATTACAATAAGCTAAAACATTACTTGAAAGAAAAATACGTATTAAAAACTAATTTATAATAAGCCACTCAAAACTACTCCTAGATATCTCTTATGAGTGAGGAGATGCCTGTATTTATAGCTGGAGAAGGAAGTTTCTAGGCCGTCAAGTCTGTTAGACGCTCCCCTTCAGTCTTGATCTCAACCCTCTATTTAATTGCAATCATTGGATCCCATCTTATGCCCGTTGGATCAATATGTGATCACACGGATTGCCAGCGTGGCAATCCGTGTGTTAGAGCTATGTGCTTCTTTTTCAAAGGATTCAGTACAAATTACTTCTTTTAAGTGTGCTTCTATACAATCCCGTGTGTCATTCTTTTGTTAGTGCTAAACAATAAGAGCTCTCGAGGTGACGTTTCTTTGATGGAGTTTGGGACCATAGCACTTGGAATCTTTGCTCCATGTGTCAATGAGTTTACCCTTTGATTATACGCAGGTAAAAATGAATAATGTCCAAAAGGATATGATTGAGCAGTTAAAACAGACTTTCCCACGCTTTTTCTTTCCTTTTCTCCTTATATCATTGTTTGACCCGTGGTGTGAGGGTTTGACTTGGGCCCGGGTATAAAAGGAATGGGTCACGGTTTGGTTAAATGGGCTTGGTTATAAGGTTTATAGTTATAAGAGATAACGACCGTTATCTCTTTAATAAAAAGGAGATAACGGTGTTAGGGTTTTTAGGGCTTTTGATGAATTTGGTTTAACATTAAGGGTATTTTGGGTATTTTCAAGGGTTTTGTCTTCTTGTGGTTGACTAATGTTGACCAAGGATTGACTATGTTGACCTTTGATAGCAATCTTTCGGCTCTTTTGCACTCTATCCGTTCCCGTGCCCGTGTTTGTCCGGTTTTGACCATTTCCTTGTGATATTTGCATTATCCGTACCTACACATTCACAAACAACAAAATACACAAATACAAGCATATTTTTGCACATTTTGATCATTTAAGGGTCATTTTTGATATAGAAAGGATATGTGATTTCTCACATATCAAAATTCCCCAAACTAAGTGATTGCCGTGTCCTCACGCAATATTATATGCTCTAAAACCAAATACCTCAAAACCTTCCAAAAAACTAAATCTTTGGATAA
Source organism: Tanacetum coccineum (assembly GCA_026074375.1). NCBI lineage: Eukaryota > Viridiplantae > Streptophyta > Magnoliopsida > Asterales > Asteraceae > Tanacetum > Tanacetum coccineum. Next base: position 34,749 of record BQNB010043430.1, on the reverse strand, counting down.
GTTGCAAGACTTTCGTGGAAGGGAGAGTTAAGAAAATCAACAAGCTTTAAAAACACCCAATTTCCCATTTTTCAAACTTTTTCTCATTTTTTTTTTCATTTTTTTTTGCAAACTACACTAGAATATTCTGACTTTCATAATTTCGATACCTGTTAGGGATCATTTTAGAACAAGATGAATTTCGATCGGAATCCCAAAAAGGAAAGATAATAAATTCATCGTCCCCGAAGTTTCACTTGCTCCCAAAAAAAAAAATAAAAAAAAAAAACCAAGCTTTAAAACGAAATCACATGTTAAAATAATCGTTAAACGATGTAACACACTCTACTCAAATTTGCAACTTGTGAACTTTTCACTCCCGACAATTATTATATCTTAGGTGAATGTACTATTTTGAATTTCAACCGTGGATCAACGTTTTTGCAAAATACTATGCTTCAGTTCCAACCCGAGGAATAATTGAGTTTTGAGGGCAGAGATCATGCATGTAGCGACTTTCGGTCTCGGCACATACAACTTTGCGGCTAACGTGACCAGGCTTTTGACACCCCACAGGAGACTAGTATTGGGACTCACAGACCTTAGGTTTCAAAAACTCTCAGATTTTCCCGTATATAAAAACTTAAAATAGAATAGTCAAAAGTTCAAAAGCATAAATTGAATTTAACAAAAAGAGATCTATTTATTAATTCAAACTTAAACATAACATTTATGCAATTGTAACCCTCGACCTTTTAGAAGGCTGCAACATCGGTTGTGAGCCGGCAAGATGCAACAAACTTTTATCAGTCTTGGATTTTTATTCTTACTATGTGCTTTCTTTAGAAGACTACCACATCGGTTGTGAGCCGGCAAGAGGCAGTAAACTTTTATCAGCCCACAGCTTTTATTATTTTACATTTTGATATATATATATATATATATATATATATATATATATATATATATATAGAAGACTTCTTTTTGAAAAATTCAAGTATAAATTTGAACTAAGACTAAAAATTTTGCTATATATTACATAAAAATTGTTGATTTAAGTTTAATCTCCAAAAACAGCACGTATATTAATCCGGTTAAGAGCTTATGGGAGAAAAAAACCATAAATTACATACTTGAGCTTTTAAAATTCCTAATATCCTTGCTTAGGCATCCCATCATACTTTACTCTATCATTTTTCGTTCTTCGCCGATTTCTTGTTTCCAGCGAACGCTTGCCTAAAAGTTAGGAAACAAGCTAGAGCTCAACACGCTCGATAGGGTCAAATTTATTCTATTCCTACCCCCCAGTAGGAAAGTCAAATTTACAAAAACTGATTTTATTTTTTTTAAATTTTTTCATAATTTTTAAAATATATTTTTTTTGTGTGGAAAACGGCGGTACGTGAGACAACGACAAAAGTAGAGGGACCAGATCATATCGAATATATACTACCCCATACTAAAATTAAACATTGTCCTCAATGTTTCCTAGCCTAAGACTTAAAAACCCCATACTAGAACTCAAAAAGTTGAATGCATAATCTAAGCATGAAGAAAGTATCAAACAAAAATCTTAAGCCGTTTATCAAGTATGCTAGAAGATAAATGTTAGTCGATAATAATCTAGGATATCGGATTTCCCCAAACTAATGGCAAGCAAAGGCTAGGAAGCTCGAGTGGACCGGGACAAAACACCGAACACGAGAGTCTTCAGAAAATATTGGTTCAATCCTACAAAAATCACAAGCACAAACAACAAGAATCGGAAGAGTACAAGCCTCCTCACATCACAATAGAAATAAGAAAGAAAATAGAAGGATAAGCATGGGGTGCCTCCCACGAAGCGCTTTGTTTTTGGTAACCGAGTCACATAGCTTGACTCGATCCCCGAATTCATTCGTCCTTGGAGAAAGTGTGGAGATCCTGGACTACCTTGGGTGGTAAGTCCCCTCCAAAGTAATGCTTCACACGATGACCATTCACCTTAAAGTTCAGACCATCGGATTAAGATAAATCGATGGTTCTGTATGGAAAAACTTTGGTGATGGTGAAAGGTCCTGACCAACGAGTTTTAAGCTTTCCCAAGAATATCTTTAGACGAGAGTTGAAGAGTAAAACTCGATCACCAACATTGAAAATGCGGTTTTTGATCTTAGAGTCGTGAAGCTTCTTCGTCCTCTCTTTATATATCAAAGAATTCTCGTAAGCTTGATCACGAAGCTCATTAAGTTCATTAAGTTGAAGCTTCCGGTGATCACCCGCGGTTTTAAGATCGAAATTAGCATGTTTCAAAGCCTAATATGCTTTATGCTCTAACTCGATAGGTAAATGGCAAGACTTCCCGTACACTAACTTGTAAGGCGTACAACTAATCGGTGTCTTAAAAGAGGTACGAAATGCCCATAAAGCGCCTTCTAGTTTGTCGAACCACGAGGCACGGTTTTCTCTAACCGTCCTTTCTAGAATACGTTTTAAACCGCGATTGGACACCTCCACTTGACCGCTCGTTTGTGGGTGATAAGCGGTAGCTAAACGACGAGTGACCCCATACTTAGACATTACTTTAGCAAATTGATCATTACAAAAATGGGTCCCACGATCGCTTATAATAGCTCTAGGTGTTTCGAATCAGGCGAAAAGAGATTTCAAAAACTTAACTACAACTCGATCATCATTTGTGGGGAGCGCCTTTGCTTCCACCCACTTTGAAAGAAAATCAACAGCTACGCGGATGTATTTATTCCCATGTGAAGACGGAAATGGTCCCATAAAATCGATACCCCATACATCGAAGATTTCACAAACTTGAATAGCGTTTTGAAGCATCTCATCTCGTTGTGAAATTTTGCCTTGTCTTTGACACGTATCTCAAGATTTGATCATAGTATGGGCATCTCGATATATGGTCGACCAAAATAAACCAGCATCAAATACTTTTCGAGCGGTGAGATTGGCACTATGACGGCCCCCGGTGGGTCCTTCATGACAAGCTTTGAGGATATCATTAGCTCCCTGCCCATGCACACACCTTCGAATGATTTGATCCGCACAAATACGAAAAAGATAGGGATCGTCCAAGAAATAATGTTTAACGTCCTTGAAAAACTTCTTCTTTTGTTGAGTTGTCATTCCTTTGATGATAAAATTCTCCGCATCGAAATTTGCATAGTCCGCAAACCATGAGGTACTTCCACTAGATATTTTACCAAGAGTCTCTAAAGGAAAATTTTCATTTATGTCTTTATTTTCTAACAAATCCTTATGAGGAGTCTCAAGTCTAGATAAATGATCCGCCGCGAGGTTCTCACTTCCTTTTTTATCACGGATGGTGATATCAAATTCTTGTAGGAGGAGCACCCACCGGAGCAACCTCGGCTTGTTTATTCATAAGGTACTTTAAAGCCGAGTGATCCGTATACACTATGCTTTTAGATAAGACAAGATATGGTCGAAACTTTTCAAAAGCATACACTACGGCAAGCATTTCTTTCTCTGTCATAGTGTAATGAATTTGAGCTTCGGTCATCGTCTTACTAGCATAATGTATAGGCTGAAAATGCTTCGTCTTTCGTTGTCCTAAAACCGCACCAATCGCGAAATCGCTAGCATCACACATAAGTTCGAAAGGTAGGTTCCAATCTGGGACAACTAAGATCGGAGCTTTGGTAAGCTTCTTTTTAAGAGTCTCGAAAGCATCAATACAATCCTTAGAAAACACAAACGGTGTTTCCTTCTCAAGAAGATGAGTCATAGGTCTAGCTATTTTGGAAAAGTCTTGGATAAATCGTCGGTAAAAACCCGCATGACCTAGGAAACTCCTAACACCTTTTACGGTAGTCGGGTGAGGGAGCTTAGCGATAACATCGACTTTAGCACGATCTACCTCAATTCCTGACTTTGAAATTTTATGACCTAACACAATTCCTTCTCTACACATAAAGTGGCACTTCTCCTAATTTAGAACTAAATTCTTGTCTTCACACCTTTTTAGCATCTTTTCTAAATTGGAGAGGCATGAATCAAAACTATCCCTAAAAATCGAGAAATCATCCATAAACACTTCCATAGTCTTTTCGATCATATCATAGAATATGGCCATCATACACCGTTGGAAAGTACCGGGAGCATTACACAAGCCAAAAGGCATGCGACGGTACGCAAAAGTTCCATACGGGCATGTGAAAGTAGTTTTTTCTTGGTCTTGGGGATCTATCGGTATTTGAAAATACCCCGAAAATCCATCTAGAAAACAATAAAACTCATTTCCGGCTAATCTTTCTAACATTTGATCCATAAATGGTAATGGAAAATGATCTTTTCGAGTCGCTTCATTTAATTTCCTATAGTCGATACAAACTCTCCACTCGGTAACTAAACGTGTCGGAATTAATTCATTCTCTTTATTAGCAACAACGGTTATTCCTCCTTTCTTGGGAACACAATGCACTGGACTAACCCATGGGCTGTCGGAGATTCGGGTAAATCATACCAGGCATCAGAATTTTACGACTCCTTTTATTACCTCGTGAATTTTTGGGTTAACCCGTCTTTGACTTTAAACCATGGGTTTGTAATCGTCCTCCATCAAGATTTTGTGTGTATAAAAATGAGGGTTGATACCCTTGATGTCGATGATTTTCCAAGTGATGGCCTGTTTATGTGATGTAAGCACCTTTAAGAGAGCTTCTTTTTCATCATCTTTTAAACCTTTTGCAATAATCACTGGTAACTTGTCGTTTTCTTCTAAGTAAGCATATTCCAAATGAGATGGTAAATCTTTTAACTATAATTCCGGTGGCTCTTCAATTGAAGATTTTTGCCTCGGTCACTTTCACTTTGTTTGAGTCATCTGAGGAAGTTGAAACGGGTCATTATTTAACAATTTTCCAATTAAGCAAATATCTCCCTCTAGATCGCAATCGGCATGATTAATTTCTGGTAAAATCGAATCATCCTTGAGATAAGCTTCAATCTCTTCTAAAATGAATTCGGAAGTAAGAGGCTCAGATGTCGGGGTGATATTACCACCCGAAGAATCATTGTTAGAAAATCCTAGTAATTTTGGAGCATACTCCTCACAAAACTGCATCAAAAGTATTCGGTTTTACCGACCTTAATCATTTGTCGGGAGTATCTGTGGTTTGATCTAGTTTAAAAAGTGATCAGCTTTGTTATAAACCCGAAGGGTTATTCTTCTCCATAAACATACAATCTAAAGCAGGCCGGTCCTCATAAAGGATCTCCAAGTATGAGAGGTTACTCGAGAGATCGGCTACGAAAATCGACAACAACAAAGTCGGTAGGAAAGTGGAACTTTCCTACTTTAACGTAAACATCTTCAGCGAGTCCTTTAGGATGAGTTATGGATCGATCCGCTAACTCTAAAGTCATCCGAGTTGGTGTAAGTTCGGGTAGGGAAAGCTTTTTCCAAAAGGAAAGAGGGATAAGATTTATGCTCGCGCCAAGATCGGCCAAGGCGCGACATACATCCATTCCCGAAAAATTGCATAGAATAAGAACTTGGTCGGGATCCCAGCTTTTCGGGAAGCTTTTTGAGGCACGCATCGCCGTGCAATTACTCGCTTCAACGGTATATAGCTAATTCAAGTAACTTTTTCTTATTCATGAGCAATTCCTAATTGTAAGAGCAAATTGGGCATAAAAACAAAGCATCCGCGAAACTTATAGGTCAAACGCAATTCTTATAAAAATTTGAAAAATCTTCTCTTTTTGATACGAAGCTTTTTCATGAAATTTTTCTTGATTAAGTCGAGAAGGATATAGAATATTTGGCTTAGGTAAACTCTTTGGAACATCGTGCTCCGGAATAGGAGTGGTTTTAGGCAAAGCCTTTGGAACATCGGGTTCCGAAATAGAAATGGGGGTAACCGAAGGTGGGATTTGAGCGGTACTTCCTTGGAAATTAGATTGCTCCTTATCCGTTGTCTCCTTGGTTTCTCGTTCCACTACCTTTTTAGGAGAAGGTTTAGTAGGAATCGAGGGTCCCTCGTAAGCAACACCACTTCGAGTAGTGATCGCTTTTATCTCACCCTTCGGGTTTGGAATTGGTGGTATTATCGGAGGAACCGAAGTGAGGCTTGGTTTGAAAACAATGCAATATATCATGTTTTGCAAATTATTTTGAAAGGTAGTTTGTTGATTCATCATGACGGCTTGTTGAGATTTTATCGTGTTTTGAATTTCATTCTTAAGGTCTCCTTTCAACGAGTTGATTTGATTTTGCATGTTTCTCATCATTTGATCGTTATTTCTCTTGTAACTCGAAAAATCATTTGAAAACTCTTGTTGAACTTGATTATTAGGCACTTGAAAATGTTGGTTTTGAAATCCTTGATTTTGAAAATTCGGAGCATGATTATTTTGAGCTTGAAAACCTTGATTACCATGAAAATTATTTCCCCGATTAAAATTATTCCCTTGACCTTGATTTTGATTAAACCTATTTTGACCATTGTTTTGCACCGGAGCAAAACCGGGTGGTGCCATTTGATTACTAACACGGTTCGGAGGGGCAACTTGATTGTAAGTACCCGTAGTCGCACAAACACTAGCTTGATTGTTATCGGTAGTCGGACAATTATACCAAGAATGGGCACCACCACAAGTAACGCAAGTTTCCTCAACCGCTTGATCTGGAGCGGGAGTGAAAACTTTGTAGAAACAATCTCGATAGGTTCGAAAGTGATCCGCAGCCTTATCAATTCTCTCATCCGTTTTACTAACACTTTCCCTAGAAGTCGTATTCATCCTAGAAGCATTTGGTTTGTTTCGTGAATAACGCACTTTTGATTTGTTTTCAATTATATTCAAAGCATCTCTAGTCATCTTACTCAAAAGATTTCCCCACCGTAGCATTTCAGGAGTACTGATCGTTGGTCGTTTAAACGTTATAATGGTATCAACTCTTGGGTTAACTCTGTAAATCCTTGAATGCGGACTAAGCTCTCTAAGCATTTCCTTAATCGTTCCCTCGCTTCACTAAAGATCATCGATTTTTTGTAATCGAGAGTTTTATTCTTGAAGTGAGTCATTTTCGAGGGTACGGGATAAAATGTGATACACATTGTTTTGGTAACGAGATCCTCCCAAGTCAAGATTGAATTAGGAGGTTCTTTCTTTGTACCAGAGTTTTAGCAGCCCCCTGAGTGAAAATGGAAACTTCATTAGATTAACTCACATCGTTTTTGACACATTCTAAATCGTAGAGTGAGGTTTCCTTTTGAAAACTAATATATGAGCATGAGGATTCGTTCTATAAACCGTGAAACGGTTCGCTTTGTACAATTGTTGCAAAATTCGTTTTAATTCAAATGATTTGCATTAAATTTCTGGTTTAAAAAGATAGCTTCTCTGTACCCTTCCGTGGTGTCGAGTTGCTCTTCCATTGTACGTTCCGCATTGGTGCAACGATAGTACGAAGCTCGGGTTCGACTAGGTTTGGAGCACGTCCTTTATTTCGACGTCTCGGAATGGTTTACTCGTTTGAATTTATTTTGAAATAAATTGGAATTTTAGTGCGCTTGCATAATCCAAACAAATGAAATGGAGAAATGAAAATGAGAAAAGTAAATATTTTTGTTTACCGAATAATCAACAAACTTAGGGTAACTCTCTTAAGTAAAATAAATTTTATAAAAGAGGTGCGTCTTTTTCGTAAGTGACACAAGACGGTAATTTTTTAATCTTAGGTTCGGGAATTTATTGATGGATAATACATCAGTTGAAGGTATTATTTGTTGGTGTTCTTTTACCAACTTGGTAAAAAAAATTATTTCTTATATTAATGAATTCACAAGAAAAATCCGGAAGAGCAAATATTTTTGTATTTTCTTATTTATTAATCTTCTACTTATACTAAAAAGAAAAGAAAAATATTTTTTTACTTTTTATATTTTTAATTTTTTTTTTGAATTTTTGATTTTTTTTTCAAAAGCGTAACTTTCGAAGACGAAAGGTTCTCCAAATCACGATCAACAAACTGCAAACGAAGGAATCTTAATCACAAATCCCCGGCAGCGGCGCCAAAAACTTGGTGTATATAGTTTTAATACGTAATAATATCTAAAGTAAAGAAAATTCCAAAACTACCCTTGAGGACAAAGGTAGTAGGAAAAATCTTACAAAAATACTACACGTTTAACCGGTAAGTGATTACCGGGTCGTTTTCCCAAAGACTTATGAAATTGAGACCTCGCTTGTTATTTGGACAATGATTTGAATTGGTTCGAAGATGATTTGTTTTCTAAAATCCTAATAGTGAGCAAATAAAGCTAATTAATGTAACTACGAAAAAATGATAACGGGAAATAAAATAAAACACGACAAATAAGCAAAAACACTAAAATTAAACCCTAAATGCTTTTCTAAACTTTTTCTAAACTTAATTAACTATTTAAAAGTAAAAAGCTAAGGAAATTCTAAAACGAGAACACTCCTTTAATGCTTAAAAACGTAGAAAACTGAGAACGAGAATGAATCACGTTCTTTAAAAAGTGAAATTTAAACGTATTAACTTAATGAAGTAAATTTAAACCTAAGCCTAGATTATGATAAAAGAAATATTTTTAAAAAGAAAATTATTTTTTTGATTATTTTTCTATTTTTTATGAATTTTTAAAGTTTTTAACAAAATAAATGATTAAAAATACTAAACTTTGAGTTAAAAATCTAAGAAAAATACTAAAAATAGTTAAGATTAAAAAAATGCAGGAAAAATTGTAAAACTTAAAAAAGCTAAACTAAATAAGCCGGGAACAGCTTTTTAAGCACCTCGATGTGCTTTTTATAATAAAAATGAAAAAGGGTTAAAAGGAGTTTGTGCAAACAATGATGTAAAAGTCCAATGATAGCCGTTGGTGAGGGTGTGTGTTGTGAGGTTTATAAAATGGTTGATGCTAGGTTGAGGTCGGGGGTTCGAGTCTTGCTCACCCCCGACTTCCTTAGTTTCCCCTTTTTTATATGTTTGCAGAAAACTACAAAGCAAAGTTGTAATACAGATATATTAAGCTATTTTTGTGAAAACATAACTTTTTCGTATAGCTAATCGAGACAGCACCATTAAATGAGCTTAACAGACAGAACGCACTTGATACTTTTCTTTACTTTTGTTCAAAACTTATAAGCTAAAAACTAAGATAGCTAGAACAAAATCAATTAAGCTATATCAACTAACTTTAACCTAATAGCTAGTTCTGAAATAAATGAACAAACAATTTAAGAAAAATAAGCTTAATAAGATCAGCAAGTACTAACTTTAGAGTTAGTTATGCTAGCTTTTATGCCTGCCTTCTAGGAAATGACTAAGTATGCTAAGGGACAAAAATTTAGCTAAGACTAACTTAATAAAACTCAATTCTAATCTAGAAATAAGCACAAGAAGGAAGCATAAGCTGAGGACTTAAAAATAGATGCTACTTAGTGAAAATACTAAAAACCACACAGACAACATAGCTACTTTGGGCTTTTATTTTAAACTAAAGAAATGGAACATTATGGAATATCTTGCTTATATGTCCTAAAAGCTTGACTCAAATCTACTTAAAACCACTTTTAAAACTCAATTAGAAAATAAAAACTTAAAGAAAAGCTAAGTGTAAAATGGTTTTTTGAAACTTAGTGCCTGCTGGTTTCTTTTCATTTAGAAAGACAAAATGCTTATTTTGAGCTTTAAAACAGATAGTTAATGAATTTTTTAAAGAGAATAAGCTAAAGCTAATTAAGAATTGACATAAAAACTACTTGTGTGCTGAAATCAAGACCAAATTTCTATATGTACCACTTAATTTTAAGCAAGAAAAAGGCATTTTTGTCTCTGTTTTCCCTATTGATGCATTTGACTACTATATGAACCAATTCTTAATCCATCAATTGCAGGTTATAGGACTCAGTTTCTACAACTTTAAAACACTAAGCTAAATGCAAAATGAGCAATATTAACACCTAGAGATAAATTGGAGTGAAAATGCTAATGGAACAAAAAAAAAAAAAAAAAATAAGACTTAAACTTAGACTAAGAGATGCAAATAATACTTACTAATTTTTTTTTTTTCTATGGTGAAAAAACTATCCTAAGCCTTCATAAAACTATGAAATCCTCACTTTTAAAAACCGTATAATGAAAGTTGAAAACAATTTATGGATAAAAATGAGTCTAGCTGCACTAATGATCAAATTAGTGCTGCTTGACCCAAACACCCTCTTAACTTGATAATTTTCATTTTTAGCTTATAAATTTCAGATCTAATGCATAAGGTCTTTATACCAGATACTAGAAAGCTAAAAACAGACTTAATGAACAATTATCAATAAGCAAATAAGCATAATCAATAAGCTACTACACTATGCTACTATTTTTTCATTTTTCAAACTGTTTTATAGAAATAACACGCAGATTAAGTTCTAAACTAACAATTACACATAATAAGCATCTGGCATTTGATAAGCATTAATAAGCTAACAAACATAAACAGATTTTAAAAAACAATAAGCAGAATTAAGATAGTATGCAGATTTAAAGCTATAGAAAAAAAATAAGTGAGAAAGTTACATAGCCTATAGCTTAAAACAAGGGCTTAATTAAGCTTAAAGAGCTATCAAAAGCTCCAGCTTATCCTAGGATAAGCTGGTGTGGTTATGGAAGCCCATCCAGTTCTGGCTTCCCTTCCATAAGTAAGCTGAGGTACTTTGATTGTGAGATTTGAGTATAATAAAGCTCATTTAAGCTTTAAGAGCTTAATTGAGAGTGTAGCTTAGCTTATGAATTGAAATGACAACCTTATAAGAGCTTATGAGTTTTATTTAGACTATTTTCCCTTTTTTTTCCAAACCTTGGTTATTGTAGATTAAGTAAAGACAGATTAAACACAAGATTTAAAGTAAATGCAGAAATTTTATTAATGAAAACTGAAATTACAAAGCTTTAAATGAAAAATTACAAGAGTTTTAAACTACATAAGCTAAAAAATACAATATGTATTATTATGTTCTACACTAAAGCTACACTAGATGTTTTTGGTGAGTGAGGGTGCTCCTTATTTATAGGGTTGAGATGACAGTTTTCTAGCCTATACACATCGTCCTCTTGCTTTCATCTTGGGCTCTTCATATTGCTATTTCATGTAGATCCCTTTTAAACAGTAGATCGCAAAATGAGCACACGGATTGCCAGCATGGCAATCCGCGGTTTGATCCCTTTCTCGTGCTTCTATTTCCCTTGTTTTAGTGTAATTTTGCCATTTTGAGTGTGTTTGTATTATGCCCGCGTGTCATTCCTTGAGACAATTGACCAATTAGAGCACTTGATGGCGTTTTGATCTGCCAACTCAATGCTTAGTACTCGAATCTTTTAGCCATGTAGTCAATTGGGATTTACCCTTTATTTTTTATGCAGGGTTAATCTAGGGCACGACGATGAATAGTAAAAATCGAATTTCTCGTGCTCTTTTCTTTTCTTTTTATAACTTTGGTTGACTTGGGAGTGTGGGTTTGACTTGGGCCTGGGTTTTATATATGGTAGGGCCTTTGGTGAGTATTTGGGCTCGCGGTTATAGGTAAATGGGTTTTTATATAAGTGATAACGACCGTTATCTCTTTAATAAAAAGGAGATAACATTGTTAGGGTTTTTGGGACTTTTTGTGAATTTAATTTAACAATAAGGCTCTTTTGGGAATTTTGAGGGTTTTGGCATTTTGTGGGTTGACCATTGTTGACCAAGGGTTGACTTTTGATGACCTTTGCTAGAACTTCGGTTCTTGTCAACTCTATCCGTTCCATGTCTGTGTTTGTCGCAGTTTTCTGACCGTTTTCTTGAATTTTTTGCAATAGTCCGTAACTACACATCACAGACTGACAAAAAACACGTCAATATACAAGCATAATTTGCACAATTTGTTCTGTTTAAAGGACATTTTTGGTATGACAGAGGATATGTGATTTCTCACATATCAAGGAACTAAACCAATTTAAATAAAAAGTGATGTTTGGGAACTAGTCCCAAATCCCATGGATATGACCATCATAGGAACAAAATGGGTATTATAGATAATAATACTCGATTGAAAGGGCGTAGTAAACTAGAAACAAAGCTAGGTTAGTCGCCCAAGGTTATAATCAACAAGAAGGAATTGATTATGACGAACCATATGACCCGTACCTAGGACTTAGAGTCCATAAGAATAATTTTAGTGCTTATGATTTGTCGCTAGACTTTTAGTTATTACCAAACTTCGGATGTGAAGAGTGCATTCCTTAACGGTTTTATCAATGAGGAGGTTTACGTGGCACAACCTCAGGGATTCATGATTCGACAAAAATAATTATTGTTATAGACTTAGAAGCTCTGTATGGTCTTAAAACAGCTCCTCACAAGGCTTGGTACGATCTATTAATGAGACAGTTTTCTTAGTTAGAAACATGATTACTCTGTGGGAATGGTAGATAAAAAAGCTCTCATAAAAAGAAAAACTCCAACCTCATTATTATCCAAATTTAGAGTTGATGGAATTATATTCGGATAATTGTCAAGAAATATGTGATACTTTGCCAAGATCATGCATGATGTGTTTCAAAATTGAGTATGAGGGGGGAACTAAACTTTTTTCTTAGGGATTACCATATAAAACATTAGATGATGGATTATTTTTTAATCAATCAAAATATATTAGAGAAAATACTTATGATATTTGGATAGAAGACTATAAGCCAATAAAAAACCACTACATCTACGGAAACCAAACACTCACGAGAGACGAAGTGGAGAGTCCGGGTAGGAATACCAAATATAGAGGAATGTTAGGATAGTTTATTATAGACATTCAACTCGCCCAAGTAGACCGATTTCATGTTTAGTGTTTGCCTTTGTGCACGCTTTTAAGAGGATCCCAATCCTCTCACCTAGCAGCGGTTAAGCGTATCTTCCGATACCTTAAAGGCACGACGCATTTAGGGATTATGGTATTCCTAGGGATCCGGCATAGAGAGAACAACACTAGTGTATGCCGATTCGGATCATGCGGAGAAGATTACGTAAGATCGAAAGTGCCCTTAGTCGGAGTTTGCACATTTATGGGATGTTGTTTAACATCTTGGTTTTCGAAGAAGCAAACCGCTCTTGCACATCTCACAACCGAAGGGAATATTATAAGCGCTGGAAAGCATGTCAACAAGCTTGTTTTTATGGATGAAACAGCTTCATAGACTATGGCGTTAGGTTGACGACATTCGCCAAAATATGTGTGATAACAAATGGGTATAGACTTAAGTAAGACTTCACGATTCAACACTCAAGAACAAACACATTGAGATTCGCATCACTTCCTTCGCGATAATGTTCAAAAAGGGAATATCTCTATAGAAAAGGTCTCATCGGAAGACAACATAGCCGATATTCTAACTAATAACCACTAAAAGTGAGCCATAAGACTCTTACGTATAGGTCTTCGGAATGATGGAACAAATTGATTTAAGTTTTAGACATATATAAAAGTAATGATGATCATCAATGAACGTATTTGTCAAAAATCTGAGGAAAAAACTTTCTCATAGATGGTGGTCCCCTTAAGTCATAAAGGCGCCCTTTAATTGTAAGAGTGGACACCCACTCCTGACTGACAAATTTTTTTTCTCTGTGTCTAGGTTTCTATTTTACACAAAAACACAAGATTAGGAAAAGTTTATAAGCAAACTTTTCTATTTAAATGCATAACTCATTATACATATATACAATAGTCCCAATCTATCGTTTCTAAAAGGTTTTTCTCACAACTAGGAGCACATGAAATCAAATTTTACATATTATGAGGATATGCTAAAAATATTTTTCAATATGCATAATGCTTCTCTTAATAGATTGTAAATAAGTATATAATTTAATCTATATTTTCGACATGCTTGGTGAGCAAAAATTAAATCAAAGAGCATTTGGATTATTTCTCTAGGTTTTACATGTTTAGTGTCGAAATAATGCTACTCCACTTTTGTGCACTTATAAGCACACACTAGGATTTGCCCAAAGGGTTTGATTCATTTTTACTTAACCCCCTTGTCAAGTTTAGATTATCTTTGTGCATTTATCTAGTTACTATTTTATATGCTCTTCTCCACTTTTTGGTCTTCAATTCATATATGATTATATGCAAAAAATTATGTGAAATAGTTTTATCCTACAACTTGTTATATATATGTAGAATGTTGAATGCTTAATTGCTATGTGCTAAAAAATCTTAATTGCCTAAAAGGGTGACTTACTGCCAAATAACACGAAAACAGAAACCCTCACACAATTTTAGAAAAATCGATTTTTGGAAATCTGGGAATAATAGAGCAAGGTGGCCCCCTTAATTCGTTAAGGGCGGGCCTCTGAATTTTTTAGGGGAGTCCGAGCCCTATATATTAAGGGGAGGCTAGGCAAACATCCGGGTTAAAAACAGTATTTTCACTTCACTTTTAACAAAATACCTCTCGACTAGCTACTGTTGTATCCATAATTTCACAAACTTTTCTTGGAGATTTGATCCTTATAATGGTTAATTTTCCAATTTTAAATTTCCTCCAATATAAATATACTCTCTCAATCTTCTTCTCACAATCATCCTCATCCATGACATCTCCTAACAAAACCTACATCCAAACCATCAAGGGGTAGCCAAAATGATTCGTGAAAAACCCATTAGAGGAAGGAAACCAAAACCTTTGCATCACATCTAATTGTGCTCATGAACATTCAGCCACCAATGCAAAAACACTCACGCCTCATCAATGTACCATCTTAAGAAAACAATCTCCCCCCCTAATCAAGCATTAACAATTTACATAAAGGCACTCACTCTCCACATCACCTCGAAAAGTATCTCACATCCTCCACTTCCCATCATCACCCTTTCAACTCATCATGTTGCTCATACTCAAGCTCCACCTAAAGGGACACACCAAACTCAACACACACCACCTCTATTCCAAGTAGAGAAAGCTAATTGATGAAATTATTCAACTTCAAGACTCTATCTAACCTCTTAGCCACCCCCTCACACATCACCACCCCCCCCCCCACCCCCCCCCCCCCCCCCCCTATACCCCCCCCCCCACCCCGCTCCCCCCCCCCCCCCCCCCCCCCCCCAACCCACACTCCCACAATGCATCTGTATCTCAATAACAAAAAAATTTCCTCATCATCTTACTCTCGAAACCTACCACACACCCTCAACATTAACCAAGTTGAAACCCATGTTGCATTTTCACCCAAAAACAATTCCTTGCTTTAAGTGAGGATATCAATTGGATTGAATTCCTCCTCACTTGACCTCATCCACCTCCTAGAGTTCAAACAGATTATCCCTCCACAACCACCTCCGCTCCAAACTCTCCAACTAACTAATTTCGTAATATGCATCCAAATAATCATAAAACCCTTTTGTGTCGCAAGCAAGTCAAAAAAAAAAAAAAAACTCATCTATGGCTATTTATGATTTTTATTGATGTATTAATAGTCTTCTAAGATATTTGTTTTTCTAATTTATGTAGCTTGTGTGTTGTTCACACACATTGTCCTAAATGAATGAAGTATATGTTGCTTTGATGTTTGCTTGCACTTGTCATATTTTTCCTTCCTTCTTGCTACATGTTAGAAATATTTGTATTATTCTAACTCGTTTTTGTAGCCAAGAAACCATAGCTCGATTCCTTGGTGCCCTCGAACGAGGGGGAGCACACATCAAGGGGGAGCATTTATTTCGTCGATTTAACTAGCAATTCTCGACGATTTCTTTTTGATTCCACAAAAAAGGGGTAGAAATGACATGAAACTCACCAAATACTTATTTAAAAATAATTTTACATTTAATGAGTTTAAAATTTGTAATCATCAAAAAGAGGGAGATTGTTGATAAAATATAATGGCTAAAAACATTACTAATATTTTTCACATTTTTACGTTTTGATAATCACAAAATATAAAAACGTTCAATGTAAAATTAAACGTAAACAAGTAATTAGTAGTAAATTTTCATTTCAAAATTTATATCACTTCAAGGTATGAATAAATAAATGCTATTGCATTTTTATGATAAATGAAAATTTTTATTTCACCCTCACACTTTTATAAAATGTTGTAAACATTTTTATAAACATTACAAAACAATTTCTTCTACATATTAAGAATTTTTTTATTCAAAATAAACATTTTGAATTCAATTTTTCTCAGACCTAAAACGGCTAGAAGTTTCCAAGATAATGTCCTACACAAAGACAAAACTAGGGGCCCTAGTCTTTAGGGCAGCCCCTTTAAATACACGGGTGGCCCCCTTAATTTTAAGGGGACTGCTTGACTAGGGGCTCCCTAGTTTGTCTTTTGTGTAGGGGGAATTTTCTGGAACTTTTCTAGCCGTTTTAGGTCTGAAAATTGAAATTTCAAAATGTTTATTTTGAATAAAAAAATTCTTTTAATTGTAGAAAATGTTTTGTAATGTTTATAAAAATGTTTACAACATTTTATAAAAGTGTGAGGTTGAATAAAAATTTCATTTGATCATAAAATGCATTAAGCATTTATTTATTATACCTTGAAGTGATATAAATTTTGAGAATGTAATATTTACTACTAATTAGCTTTTTTATGTTCTATTTTACATTGAAAGTTTTTATTATTTTGTGATTATTCAAAACGTAAAGATGTGAAAAAATATTAGTAATGTTTTTAGGCATTTATTTTATCAACAATCTACCCCCCCCATCTCCCCCCTTTTTGATCTGGATTACAAAATTTAAATCATTAAATGTTATAAAATTATTTTTTCAAACAAGTTTTAGTGTGTTTCATGTCATTTCTCCCCCTTTTTTGTAGATCAAAAAGCCTCGTCGAGAATTGCTGTTAAATCGACGGAATAAATGCTCTCCCCCTTGATGTGTGCTCCCTCGTTCAAGGGACATAGGAAATTTGTAAGCTATGGTTTCTTGGCTACAAAGGTGTTTGACATACAACTATTTTAACATTGTAGCAAAGAAGGAAGAAAAAAATATAACATAGTGCAAGAAAAACATCAAAGCAACATTATTACTTCATTATTTAGGACAGGTGTGTGAACAACACAGCAAGCATTTACATAAATAGAAAAACAAAATATGACTTAGAAGCATCTTAATACATAAATAAAAATATAAATAGCCATCGAAGGATTTTTTTGACTAGACTTTGCGACACTAAAGGGTTTTTATGATTATTTGGAGGCATAAGTTACGATGAATTGTTAATTGGGAAGTTTGGAGCCGGAGGTGGTTGTGGAGGGATAATCTGTTTGAAAACGCAGTCTAGGAGGTGGATGTGGTCAAGTGAGGAGAATTCAATCCAATTGATATCCTCACTTAAAGCAAGGAAGTGTTTTTGGCTGTGGAAAATCAAATTGGGTTTCTAACTTTGGTATAATGTTGAGGGTGTTGGTGTCAGGGTTAAGACGACGTATAAGATGATGGGGGGAAATGTTGTTTTGTTTTTAGATAGATGCAGTGGCTAAGAGGTTTGTGAGGTCTTTGTTGTTGATTAATGTATCATTAGGCTTTTCTACTTGGAGATAGATGGTGTGTGTGGGTGAGATTGGTTGTCACTTTTGAGGTGGAGCTTGGAGTATGAGAAAATGTGAGTTGGTGGTGAGATGGGAGAGTGGAGGATGTGAGATAATCTTTTGGTGATGTGGGAGTGTACCTTTATGTAAGGATTTGTAGAGATGCTTGATTAGGGTGATTGTTTCTATGAAGTTGGTTCATGATGAGGAGTGAGTGGTTTTGGCATTGGTGAAGTTGCATTGAGCACATTAGGATGTGATTGTAAAGGTTTGGATTTCCTTCCTCTAAGATGGGGTTTCATATCATTGTGTGTCTACCCATTGATGGTTGGAGATGTGGATTTGTTAGGAGGATGGATGTACATTGGATGAGGATGATTGTGATGATGAATGATTGAGTGTTTGTAGTTTATAGTGGAAGGAAAGGTTTAAATTGGAGAAGAATGAACAGTTTTAAAGGATCCATATCAAGAATTGTTTTGTGAAATTTCTAGAGTGAAAGCAGTAGCTAAGTCTAGAGGGTATTTGGTTAAAGGGAGGTGAAATATTTGTTTTTTTACCCCGTTGTTTGCCTTGTCCTTAGGTCCCTTAAATTCGGCTCATGGTCCCTTAAATTAAGGGGCCCGCCCTTTATGAATTAAGGGGGCCACCTACTGCTATTTCCCAGATTTCCCAAAAATCGATTTTTCTTAAAATTTTGTGTGAGGGTTTCTGTTTTGGTGGTTAATTTGCAGCAAGTCCACCCTTTTATGGCAATTAAGATTTTGTAGCACATAGCAATTAAGCATTCAACGCATTTTATATATATGAATAAAGATGTAGGGTTAACATCTATTTTCACATAATTTTGGCATAATAATCTTATATGAATTGAAAACCAAAAGAGTGAAAGGATAGTAAAATAGTAACTAAGATATAATGCTACAATAATTTATCTTGACAAGGGGTTTTAAGTTTAAAAATGAATCAAACCCTTTGTGCAAGATCCTAGTGTGGATGCTAGTGTCGACAAATGTGGTTCAAGATAGTAGCGATTATTTCGTCATTAAGACAATGTGTAAACTATGAAATAATCAAATGCTCTTTTGATTTAATTTTGCTCAACCAATAATAGACTTGTCGAAAAAAATTTATATCTTCTAGTATATATCTTTTTAAAAAAGTAAGAGAACTTTATGCCTCATGTGGAAAAAATATTTTTAGATATCTCATATATAATTATGGAAATTGATTTTCATGTGCTCCTAGTTGTGAGAAAAACTTTTAGAAATGACTAATAGTATTGGGTCTAGTGTTTATGATTTGTATAATGAGTTATGCATCTCTAAAATAGTAAAGTGTTGCTTATAAACTTTCCTATTCTTGTGTTTTTGTGTAAAATATTAAACCTAGACACAGAAAAAAAAATTTAGTAGTCTTAGGTGGTGATGGGTTCGCATATTAGAAAATTAATGGGGCCGCCCCTTTATGATTAAGGGGCGCGCCACCATCTATTGAGAATATTTTTTTCTCGAGATTTTTGTCAAATAGTTCATTGATGATTATCATTTCATTTATATGCTGAAAACGTTAATCAATTTGTTCCATCCATTCCTAGACCTATACGTAAAGTTGTTAATGTCTCGTTTAATGGTTTAGTTATGAATATCGGCTATGTTGTCTTCCGATGAGACCTTTTCTTAGAGATATTCCTTTTTGAATCATTTATCGCGAAGGAAGTGAGTGGCGATTCTCAAGTGTTTTTGTTCTTGATGTGTTGTACGGGATTTCTTACTTAAAGTCTATAGCCAAATTTGTTATCAGCACATGTTTGGGATGTAGCGTTATCTAAGCATGAGTCTATGAGAGACTTGTTTCATCATTAGAGCTTGTTGTCTTGCCTTTCCAAGCGCTTATATATTCCGCTGTCGGTTGTCGAGATGGGGCGAGAGCGGTTATGTTCTTCGAAAGACCAAGGATGTAGGCAACATCCCATAATGGCAAACGCCACTAGGGCCTCTTGCGATCTAAGTAATCTCCCGAATGATCCGAATTGCTTACACTATTGTTCTATGCCGGATCCCTTAGGATATTCCAATAACCTAAATGCCGTAGTGCCTTTAAGGTTATCTGGAAGACTTCGCAACTTAACCGCTTCTCTGTTTTGAGAGGTTTTGGTGAATCCTCTTAAAAGCGTGCCACATATGGCAAACACTAACATATGTATCGGGTTCACTTGCCAGTTAAGAATAAATAAACTACCTATCATGCTCGTATTTTTATGGTATTATCTACGGACTCAACCGATCTTCGCGTCTCTCGTGGAGTTTGGTTTCTAGACTGTAGGGGGTTATTATTGGCTTATTAGTCTTCTATTCCAATTTGCTTAAAGTATTTCCTTAATATATTTTGATTGATTAAAAAAATATTCCATCATCTAATTGTTTTATTTGACGTAATCCTAAGATAAAGTATAGTTCCCCATCAATTTACTCTATATTGAAACTCATCAGCACATGTAGACTCTTGCAAGTGATCAATATTTCTTGACAAGTTGATCGAATATAATGTCTTCAAACATATATTTGCGATAATAAGTGAGGTTGGAGTTTTTCTTTTTGTGAAGAGTGTGTTATCTACGCCATTCCGCATAGAGTATATGTTTAATTTTAAGAATGCTTTTAATCGATCGTACCAAGCTTTTGGGGCTCTTTGTTTTAGACATAAAGAGCTTTCTTAAGTCTATAGTCATAATTAGTTTTTGCGAAGTCCTCATGAATCCTGGAGGTTGTTGCAAGTAATCCTCTCTTCATGATTAAAACCCGTTAAGGAATCGCACTCTCACATCTTTTGGTATAACTTAAAGTCTAGTGCGCAAAGCATAAGCTAAAATTATTCTTATGAGACTCTAGTCTAGGTACGGGTGATTTGTTTCTGTCTAATCAATTCTTCTTGTTTGATTATAACCTGGGCGACTATCCTAGCTTTGTTTCTAAGTTACTACGCCGGTTTTCATCGAGGTTATTTCTATTATTACGCCATTTTGTTCATATGATGTCATATCCATGGGTATTTGGGATCTAGTTCCCAAACATCACTCGTTTTAATTGGTTTAGGTCTTTGATATGAAGAGAAAATCACATTTCCTCTGATATACCAAAAAATGTCCTTTAAATGAACAAATTGTGCAAATTATGCTTTGTATAGTGCTGTGTTTTGTAATTTGTGATGTGTAGTGTACGTTATTGCACAAAAATTCAAGTAAAACGGTTCAAAACTGGACAAACACAGACATTGGGAACCGGTCTAGATTGCACAAGTTAGAACCGGTAGTTTCTAGCAAATAAGGTATCAAAAAGTCACCATTTGGTTCAACTATGGTCAACCCTCACAATGCCAAAACCCTCAAAATTCCCTAAAGTAGCTTATTGTTAATTATAATTCAAAAAGTCCCAAAAACTCCTAACAGTGTTATCTCCTTTTTATTAAGAGATAACGGTCGTTATCCAATTGATATAAACCATTTACTTATAAGCGAGGCGCAAATACTCACCACGGCCGATCCTTTATTTATAAACCCCAGGCCAAGTCAAACCCACACTCCCAAGTCAACCAAAGTTATAAAAAGAAAAGAAAAGGCACGGGAAATTCCGAAATTTTTACTATTCATCGTCGTGCCCTAGATTAACCCTGCATAAAAAATAAAGGGTAAATCCAATGGACTCACATGGCTAAAAGATTGATGTAACTAAGCATGAGAGTGTTGGACGATCAATACGCCATCAATTGCTCTAATTGCGTAATTGTCTCAAAAGGCATTGACAGAAGTGGATAATACAAACACACTCAAAATGGCAAATTACACTAAACAAGAAATAGAAGCACGAGAAGGGTATCAAAACCCCCCCTGCGGATTTGCCATGTGGCAACTAACGTGTGCTCATTTTGATCTAACGGTTTAGAAAGGAGATCCAATGATTAGCAATGATTGAAGAGCCAAGATGAAAGCCAAGGGGAGCGTGTGTAGAGGCCTAGAAACTTCCTCTCAAGCCTATAAATAAAGGAGCATCGTCACTCACAAAATCATCTAGTGTAGCTTTAGTGTAGACATAGTAATAGCTTATTGTATTTTTAGCTTATGGTAGTTTAAACTCTTGTAATTTTCAGCTTTGTAATTCAGTTTTCACTAATAAAATTTACATTTTACTTTAAATCTTGTGTTTATCCATCTGTCTTTACTATTTAATCTACTAATAACAGTGATAATGATGTTATAAACTCAATAAGCTCTTAATAGTTGTCATTTCAATTCATTAAGCTAAGCTACACTCTCAATATAAGCTCTTAAAGTTAAAAATTTTTTTTTTGAAGCATTTTTTAATACTCAAATCTCACCTCAAGTCGAAAGTACCTCAGAGCTTATTATGGAAGGGGGAAGCCAGAACTGGAATGGGCTTCTCATAAACCACACACGTTTTCTTTGGGATAAGACTGGAGCTTGTGAGGAGCTCTTTAAGCTGTATTAAGCCTTGTTTAAGCTAAGGCTATTGTAAGTTTCTCAACTTATTTTTTTATAGCTTAAATCTGCATAGTAGCTTAATTCTACTTATTGTTTGTTTAAATATGTTTAGTTTAGCTTATTAAAGCTTATTATAAATGCCCGATTGCTTTTATTATGGTGTAATTGTTAGTTTAGAAATTAATCTGCGTGGTTATTTCTATAAAAAGTTTGAAAAATGAAAAATAGTAGCTTAGTGTGTATGAAAAGCTTATTGATTTTGACTGATTTGGATTATTGTATATTGTTCATTAAGTCTGTTTTGCTCTTCTAGTAATCTGGATCGGGTATAAAGACAAATGCATTATGTTCTGAAATTTATAAGCTAAAAAGAAAATTATCAAGGTTAAGAGGAGTTGTTTCTGGGTCAAGCAGCACATTTGAATTAGTGGTGCTAGGACACCATTTTAATCATTTAAATTGGTTTTCAATTTCTTTATAAGGTTTTTAAAGTGAGGCTTTTAGTTTTGAAGGTTTAGATTAGTTTTCATAAAATTGTAAGTATGTTATTCTGATCTCTTAGTTAAGGTTTAAGTTTTCATTAGTCAATTTTCAGCTCAAGTTTCTTCTAGGTGTTAATATTGCTCATTTTGCATTTAGCTTAGTGTTTTAAAGTTGTAGAAACTGAGTCCTATAACCTGCAATTGTTGGATTTAAGAATTGGTTAATATAGTTGTCAAATGCATCAGATAGGGAAAACAGCAAAAAGGCCTTTTTCTAGCTTAAAATTCAGTGGGTAAATTTAGAAATTTGGTCTTGATTTTCAGCACACAAGTAGTTTTTATGTCAATCTTAATTAGCTTTAGCTTATTTTCTCTTTAAAAGATCATTAAGCTATCTGTTTTTAAGCTCAAAATAAGGCATGTTGTCTTTTCTAATTGAAAAGAAACTCAGCAGGCACAAACAGATCAAAAAACCATTCATACTTAGTTTTTCTTAAGTTTTTATTTTCAAATTAGTTTGTAAAGTTGTTTTAAGTAGATTTGAGGTCAAGCTTTTAGGATCGTATAAGTTGATTTTTCCATATGTTCATTTTCTTAGTTAAAAATTAAGCACCAAGTAGCTAAGTTGTATGTTTGGTTTTTAGTTTTTCACTAAGTAGCTTTATTTATCATCCTCAGTTATGGCTGCTTCTTTGTGTTTTTTTTCTAGTTTAGATAGTTTACTTAAGTTTAGTCTAAGTTATTTTTGTCTTTAGCTTACTTAGTCATTTAGTGGAAGCAACATTAAAGCTAGCAGCACTAACTCTAAGTTAGTACTGCTGAGCTTATTTAAGCTTATTCTTGCTTAAATTGTTTGTTCATTTCTTTTCAAAACTAGCTTATTAGGTTAGAAGTTAGTTGATAATAGCTTATTTGATTTTGTTTCTAGCTTATCTTAGTTTTTAGCTTATTAAGTTTTGTAAAAAGTAAAAAAAAAGTAGTCAAGTGCTTTCTGTCTGTTTTAAGCTCATTTAATGGCTTATTGATTAGCTCTTTTAAGAAAAGTGTGTTTTCAAGCAAAAATGGATTAATATAAGCTGTTTTACAACTTTGCTTTTTAGGTTTTTGCAAAATAAAAAAAAGGGGAAACTAAGGAAGTCGGGGGTGAGCAAGACTCGAACCCCCGACCTCAACCTAGCATCAACCCTTTTATAAACCTCACAACACACACCCTCACCAACGTGCCCTTGGGACTTTTACGTCCAGGTTTGCACAAACAATCCTTTTAACCCTTTTTTCAGTTTTTATTATAATAAGCACTTCGAGTGCTTAAAAGCTTTTTCCCGGCTTATTTAGTTTAGCTTTTTAAAGTTTTACATTTTTCTGCATTTTGTTTATTCTGCACTATCTTCTTTAGTATTTCTCTTAGATTTTTTTACTCAAAGTTTGTTATTATTTAATCATTTATTTGTTGTTAAAACTTTTTAAAAAAATCATAAAAAATAGAAATAAATACAAAATAATAATTTTCCTTTTAATAAATTTTCTTTTTATCATAATTCTTAGGCTTACGGTTAAATTTACTTTCTCTAATGGTTTTAATACTTTGAAATTTCACTTTTTAAAGAACGGGATTTCGTTCCCGTTCTCGTTTTCTTCGTTTTTAAGCTTTAAGTGTTCTCGTTTTAGAATTTCCTTAGCTTTTTACTTTTAAATAGTTAATTAAGTTTAGAAAAAGTTTAGAAAAGCATTTAGGGTTTAATTTTAGTGTTTTTGCTTATTTTTCGTGTTTTATTTTATTTCCCGTTATCATTTTTTCGTAGTTAGATTTAATTGTGCCTTTATTTGCTCACTATTAGGATTTTAGAAAACAAATCATCTTCGAACCAATTCAAATCATTGTCCAAATAACAAGCGAGGTCTCAATTTCATAAGTCTTTGGGAAAACGACCCGTTGGTTAATCACTTACGGGTTAACAACGGTTGTAGTATTTCTTTGTAAGATTTTTCTACTACCTTTATCTCAAGGGTAGTTTTGGGAATTTTGTCTTTACTTTAGATATTCTATTAGTTATTTAAAAACTATATACTTCAAGTTTTGGCGTCCGCTGTCCGGAAGGATTTGATTAGATTCTTCGTTTGCAGTTTGTTGATCTTTGATTTGGAGAACCTTTCGTCTTCCGAAAGTCTATCGGCTTTTGAAAAAAAAAATCAAAAGAATTTCAAAAAAAAAATTTAAAATATATATAAAGTAAAGAAAAATATTTTTCTTTTCTTTGTTTGTTAAGTAGTAGTATTATTAAATAAGAAAATACAAAATATTTGCTTTCGGATTTGTCTTGTGAATTTTATTAATATAAGAAATATTTTTTTTTTACCAAGTTGGTAATATGAACACCAACAAATAATTCTCTTTATCAAATGATGTATTATTCCATCAATATATTCCTCGAACCTAGGATTTTAAAAATTCCGTCTTGTGTTCACTTTACGAACAGACGACAACTCTTTTGTAAAATTTATTTTACTTAAGAGAGTTACCCTAAGTTTGTTGATTATTCGGTAAACAAAAATATTGCATTTTCTCATTTCTTTTCTCATTTTATTTGTTTGATTATAGTGAATGCGCACTAGTAAATTCCAATTTTTCCTAATAATTCAAACGTTAACCAATTCGAGACGTCTCGAAATAAAGGAGTGCTAAAACATATTTGAACCGTGCTTGCTGTACTATCGTTTCACCTATGGCGGAACATACAATGGAAGAGCTACTCCGAGCACCCACGGAAGGGTACAGAGAAGCTATCGTTTTACCAGAAATTAATGCAGATCATTTTGAGATTAAAACGAATTTGCTACAATTGGTTCAAGCGAACCCGTTTCACGGTTTAGAGAACGAAAATCCTCATGCTCATATTAATAGTTTCAAAAGGAATTACTCGACTTCGACGATTTAGGAATGTGTCAAACGATGTGATTAAGTAATGATGTTTTCCTTATTCACTCGAGGGGGCTGCTAAAACTGGTACAAGAAAGAACCTCCTATAATTTTCAATCTTGATTGGAGTGATCTCGTTACCAATTGTGAATCAATTTTTCCTCCCCGAACAATGACGCACTTAAAGAATAAAGTCCTCCTCGATTTACAAAAAATATTCGATGAGTATTTAGTCTGAAGAAGTCTTGGGAACGATTTAAGGATAATGCTTAGAGCTGGTCATCATCCAAGGATTAACAGAGTTAACCCAAGTTGATACCTTTTATTAAGTTTAATCGACAACGATCAAGACTCCTTAAATGCTTCGTTGGGTGGAAATCTTTTTAGTAAGACGACTGAGCTGCTTTGAATTATAATTGCAAAACAAATCAAAAAGTGCGTTATTCACAGAAACAAACCAAATGACTTCGTGAGGATGAATACGACTTCTAGGGAAAGTGTTGTTATACGGATGAGCGCGAATTGATAAAGCATGCGGCGATCAACTTTCGACCTTGTCGAGATTTGTTTCTACAAAAGTTTTCACTCCCGCTCCAATCAATGCTGGTTGAGGAAACTTGCGTTACTTTGTTGGTGGTGCCATATTCTTGGTATAATTGTACGTACTAACCGTATAACAATCATGCTAGTGTTTGGTGCGACTAGTGGTACGTACAATCAGTTGCCCTCCATCCGTGTTTAGTAATCAAATGGCATTCCACCCGGTTTTGCTCGGTGCAAAACATTGGTCAAAAATATGTTTTTAATCAAAATCAATTTCAAGGGATAATTTTTAATCTGGGGAAATTATTTTCATGGTAAATCAAGGTTTTCGCAAGCCTCAAAAAATCATGCTCCGAATTTTCAAAGAATTCAAGGATTTCAAAACCAACATTTTTCATAGATGCTAATAATCAAGATCAAACAAAGAGTTTTCAAATGATTTTTCGAGTTACAAGCGAAATAACGATAAATTGACGTGTAAACATGCAAAATCAAATCAACTCGTCTTGAAAGGAAGACCTAAGATATTGAAATTCAAAACATGATAAAATCTCACAGCCGTAAATGATGAATCAACTCAAATACCTTTCTCGAATATTTTGCAAAACATGAATATGGTATTGTTTCGCAAAACAATGCTCAACTTCGGTGGTACTTTCCGTAAGTTTATAACCATTTCACAAAACGAAGTGGTGAGATAAAAGCTGATCACTACTCGGAAGCGGTGTTGTTGCTTACGTGGCACCTCGACTTCTACTAAACCTTCTCCTAAAAAGTTGTGGAACGAGAACCAAGGAGACAACGGATAAGGGCAATCTTAATCTATCCAGGACTTATTAAGATTTAAGTACCGCTACTCCAAATCCCACACCTTTCGGTTGTACCCCCAATTACTAGTTCCGGAAACCCGATGTCGCAAGCTTTAGCTAAAACTCCAATCATATTTCGGATCGATGTTCCTGAAGAGTTTACTAAGCCAATATTACATATCTTCTCGAGATTAATCAAGAAAAATTTCATCGAATAAGCATCGTATTCAAAAAGATGAAGATTTTTCAATGTTTTCTCAAGATTTGCTTTTTGACATAAGTTCTGCGGATGCTTTGTTTTTTTTTTGCCCAGATTTGCTCTTATATTAGGAATTTGCTCGTATGATAAGGAAATGTTACTTGAATTAAGCTAAGATACCGATTGTTGATAATAGAGTATGTGCCTCGGCGATCTCCTCAAAAAGTTCCCGCGAAAAGCTTGGAGATCCGACATAGTTTTTTATTCCATGGCAATTTTCCGGGAATTGGATGTAATGTCACGCCTTGGCCCGATCTTTGCGCGCGAGCATAAATGTCTCATTGCTCTTTATTTTGGAAAAAAGCTTTCACTACCGAACCTCAACCAATCACGGAGTGACTATAGAGTTAGCGATCGATCCATACCATCTAAAAGGACTCGATGAAGACGTTTACGTTAAAGTGGGAAAGTTCCATTTTCCTACCGACTTTGTTGTTGTCGATTTCGAAGCCGATCATCGAGTACCTCTCATACTTGGGAGATATTATTGAGGAGGCCCGTTGCTTTAATTGCTGTTTATGGAGGAGAAATAACCCTTCTGGGTGTAACAATGCTATCCTTTTAATCTAGATCAAACCACGAGATACTTCTCTACTAAATGATAAGTCGGTAAACCGAATTGACATTATTGATGCAGTTTGTGAGGAGTATGCTCCAAAATTACTAGGATTTTCTAACAATGATTCTTCGGGTGGTAATCTCACCCCGACATCTGAGCCTCTTACTTCCGAATTCATTTTAGAAGAGATTGATGCCTATCTCTCAAAAGGATGAATTCGAGTTTCAGAATTAATTCATGCCTGATTGAGATCTTAGAGGGATGATATTTGCTTAATTTTGGAGAAATTGTTAAATAATGACCCGTTTAACTTTCGCTCGTATGGACCATAAACAAAGTGAAGAAGATCTTCTCCCCTTATTAACCCCCTCTCCTTTCTCCCCACCCCCCTTACTATTCCACGACACCCCCGCATCTCTTATAACTTTTTACTCTAACCCCTCTCGCCTCCTTTAAACACTATCCCCCTCACCTTTACACCTCCCATATCCCCTTCTCTCCTCCCACCTCGCCCCCCTATTTCCCTCCCCCCCGCCCTTATCCCCCCCCCCCCCCCCCTCTCCCATCCCTTTAACCCCCCCCACCCCCCCCCCCCCCCCTCACCTCCTATCATCCCCCCACTATAAATAATACAAAAATTAAACCCTCCTCCCTCCTTTCCTCAAAATCTTACCAATTTAAACTTCATTCCATATCCCCCCCCCCCCCCCCCACCCTAAATCACACCCCTCCCTCTCCTCAACAAATTACATACACTCTATCCTCCCCCCCCCCCCCATTAAAATCAAACACTATACTCTCCCCCCCCCCCCCCCCCCCCCCCCCCCCCTCCGCCCTTCAAATTAATTATTGTAATCCAGCCTCGCCTCTCAAATTTTCCCTCTCTCCCTCCAAACCCCCCCCCCCCCCCCCCCCTCCCCCCCCCCATTAATACCCTCCAAACTCCATCTAAAATCACTCCCCCCGTCCCACCCATCTAATAAAAAATCTCACAAAAATTGTTAACCTACCATAATATACCCCACCCCCCCCCCCCCCCCCCACAACACATCAGCGAATGTACTCAACGACAATGAATATACACACACAACTCACCGCCCCCCCACTCCCCCTCCCCCCCCCCCCCCCCCCTAATCAAACCCATGCTTAGTATGTCAACTTACATCCATAAAAAATCTTCACAGATTGAAGCTGCTTCCGGAATTAGAGTTAAAAAGACTTTACCGATCTGCACTTGGATATGGTCTAACTTTAGAGAAGAAAAATCACTCGAAGAACGGTTACCAGGTGTTATTATTTGCATAGAAAGGTTCTAAAAGATGAGATGTAAAAAGAAAAGTCTCTGTAAATTGGACTTAGGAAATCTTCCATATACGGTCACTGTGCTTGGATAAATCGCATCGATCATCTAAGTGGTATCGATCCACTTCGTTTTTGTACCACAGCCTCTCGAAAATCTTGTGGAAGGATGTATGATTTGTTACAAACACTTCGGTTTTCAAAGTGCAAAGACTGAGGTTTTAACCCGCCAAAAATTCATAGAAGTGGTAATTAAAAAAAGGATGTCTTAAAAATCTTGTGTTGGTGTTCTTTTAATTTGAAACGACCTTCTTGATGCGCTGAGGTATGGAATTTACCCGATCTCGAACAGCCCTGGGTTTTAGTCACGCATGTGCATTGTGTTTCTCAATGAAATGTGGAATAAATCCGTTTGTTGTAATGAAGAGAATTGAATTAATTCCGACACGTTTAGTTACGGGTAGAGAGTTTGTTATTCGACTATAGATATGTTGTGATGTGAAAGCGACTCGAATAGATCATTTTCACCAAGTAGCCATTTATGGATTACTGTTAGAGAAGATAGCCGAAAATATGGTAGGTTTTTTGTTTTACTTGAATGGATTTGTCGGGGATATTAGTCCACAATATCAATCATATAGTATCCCCTTAAGCGGACCAGGAGAAACTATTTCATCTAGCCTCGTAATGAAACTTTTCGTTTGTACAGTCGCATTGCCATTGTTGTTTGATGATAATTGCTTTTTCTAAGGTTCTTTATACCAACGGTGTATAATCAGGTTTATATATTGGCCACATTCCAATGATATGTTTGAAAAGTGACTATGGTATAGTTGATCTTATTCTGATCTTTTATCCAGTGTTTAATGGCAATGATTTCTGATTATTGGGGATAATTTTTGATTCTTTTTTTTCGTGCCTTCTTCCTCAATTTTTAGAGTAAAAGATGCTAAAAGGTGGTGAAGACTACGAATTTAGTTCTTAATTGGGAGAAGTGTAATTAATGTGTTATGATAGAGTCCTCGAGTACCTCTCATACTTGGGAGATCTTTTTTGAGGATCGGTCGTGCTTTAATTGATGTTTATGGAGAAGAAATAACCCTTTGGGTTGATAACGAAGCCGCCACTTTTAAATTAGATCAAACCACGAGATATTCCTCTACAAATGATAAGTCGGTAAACCGAATTGACATCATTGATGCAGTTTGTGAGGAGTATGTTCCAGAATTACTAGGATTTTCTAATTCTTTGGGTGGCAATCCCCCCCAACGTCTGAGCCGTTTACTTCCGAATTCATTTTGGAAGAAATCAAAGCTTATCTTAAAGACGATTCGATTTCATCGGAAATTGATTACGCCGATTACGATCCAGAGGAAGATATTTGTTTGATCGAAAAATTATAAAATAATGACCCATTTCAACTTCCTCCGATAGACCTTAAACAAAGTGAAGTAACCAAGGCAAAATCTTCAATTGAAGAGCCTCCGGAATTAGAGTTAAAAGATTTACCGTCTCACTTAGAATATGCTTTCTTAGAAGAAAATAACAAGTTGCCAGTAATTATTGCTAAAGGTTTAAAAAATGATGAAAAAGATGCTCTCTTAAAGGTGCTCAAATCTCATAAACGGGCCATTGCTTGGAAAATTACCGACATCAAGGGTATCGACCCTCGTTTTTGTACACACAAAATCTTGATGGAGGATGATTATAAACCTTCAGTTCAAAGTCAAAGACGGGTTAACCCAAAAATTCACGAGGTAATCAAAAAGGAGGTCCTAATTTTTCTTGATGCCGGTATGATTTACCCGATCTCCGACAGCCCATGGGTTAGTCCAGTGCATTGTGTTCCAAAGAAAGGTGGAATAACCGTTGTTGCTAATGAAGAGAATGAATTAATTCCGACACGTTTAGTTACGTGGTGGAGAGTTTGTATCGACTAAAGGAAGTTAAATGAAGCAACTCGAAAAGATCATTTTCCATTACCGTTTATGGATCAGATGATAGAAAGATTAGCCGGGAATGAGTTTTATTGTTTTCTAGATGAATTTTCAGGGTATTTCCAAATACCAATAGATCCCCAAGACCAGGAGAAAACTACTTTCGCAGGCCCGTATGGAACTTTTACGTACCGTCGCATGCCATTTGGCTTGTGTAATGCTCCTGGTACTTTTCAACGGTGTATGATGGCCATATTCCATGATATGATCGAAAAGACTATGGAAGTGTTTATGGATGATTTCTTAGTTTTTGGGGATAGTTTTGATTCATGCCTCTCCAATTTAGAAAAGATGCTAAAACGGTGTGAAGACACGAATTTAGTTCTTAATTGGGAGAAGTGCCACTTTATGTGTAGAGAAGGAATTGTGTTAGGACATAAAATTTCAAAGTCAGGAATTGAGGTCGATCGTGCTAAAGTCGATGTTATCGCTAAGCTCCCTCACCCGACTACCGTTAAAGGTGTTAGGAGTTTCTTAGGTCATGCAGGATTTTACCGACGTTTTATCCAAGATTTTTCCAAAATAGCTAGACCAATGACTCACCTTCTTGAGAAAGAAACACCGTTTGTGTTTTCTAAGGATTGTATTGATGCTTTTCAGACTCTTAAAAAGAAGCTTACCGAAGCTCCAATCTTAGTTGTCCCGGATTGGAACCTACCTTTCGAACTCATGTGTGATGCAAGTGATTTCGCGATTGGTGCGGTTTTAGGACAACGAAAGATGAAGCACTTTCAGCCTATACATTATGCTAGTAAGACAATGACAGAAGCTCAAATTCATTACACTACCACGGAAAAGGAAATGCTTGCCGTTGTGTATGCTTTTGAAAAGTTTCGGCCATATCTTGTCTTATCTAAAAGCATAGTGTATACGGATCACTCGGCTTTAAAGTACCTTATGAATAAACAAGACGCTAAGCCGAGGTTGCTCCGGTGGGTTCTTCTCCTACAATAATTTGATATCACTATCCGTGATAAAAAAGGAAGTGAGAACCTTGCGGCGGATCATTTATCTAGACTTGAGAATCCTCATAAGAATATGTTAGAAAATAGGGACATAAATGAACATTTTCCTTTAGAGACTCCTGGAGTTATATCTAGTGAAAGTACCCCATGGTTTGCAGACTATGCAAATTACCATGCGGGGAATTTTATCATCAAAGGAATGACAACTCAACAAAAGAAGAAGTTTTTCAAGGACGTTAAACATTATTTTTGGGACGATCCCTATCTTTTTTGTACTTGTGCGGATCAAATCATTCGAAGGTATGTGCATGGCCAAGAAGCTAATCATATCCTCAAAGCTTGTCATGAAGGACCCATCGGGGGCCATCATAGTGCCAATCTCACCGCTCGAAAAGTATTTGATGCCGGTTTCTTTTGGCCTACCATATATCGAGATGCCAATTCAATGATCAAATCTTGTGATACGTGTCAGAGACAAGGCAAAATTTCACAACTAGATGAGATGCCTCAAAACGCTATCCAAGTTTTTAAAATCTTCGATGTATGGGGTATTGATTTCATGGGACAATTCCCGTCTTCACATAGGAATAAATACATCCTCGTAGCCGTTGATTATCTTTCAAAATGGGTTGAAGCAAAGGCGCTCCCCACAAATGATGCTAGAGTTGTAGTAAAAATTTTGAAGTCTCTTATTGCCCGATTCGGAACACCTAGAGTTATTATAAGCGATCATGGGACCTATTTTTGTAATGATCAATTTGCCAAAGTAATGTCTAAGTATGGGGTCACACATTGTCTTGCTACCGCTTATCACCCTCAAACGAGCGGTCAAGTAGAGGTGTCCAATCGTGGTTTGAAACGTATTCTAGAAAGGACGGTTGGAGAAAACCGTGCCTTATGGTCCGACAAACTAGATGACGCTTTGTGGGCATTTCGTACTGCTTTTAAGACATCGATTGGTTGTACGCCTTACAAGTTAGTGTACGAAAATTCTTGCCATTTACCTATAGAGTTAGAGCATAAACCATATTGGGCTTTAAAACATGCTAATTTCGATCTTAAAACCACGGGTGATCACCGTAAGCTTCAACTTAATGAACTTAATGAGCTTTGTGATCAAGCTTACGAGAATTCTTTGATTTATAAAGAGAGGACGAAGAAACTTCACGACTCAAAGATCAAAAACCGCATTTTCAATGTTGGTGATCGAGTTTTACTCTTCAACTCTCGTCTAAAGATATTCTCGGGAAAGCTTAAAACTCGTTGGTCGGGACCTTTCACCATCACCCAAGTTTTTCCATACGGAACCATTAAGTTATCTCAACCTAATGGTCAGAATTTCAAGGTAAATAGTCATCATGTGAAGCATTACTTAGGAGGGGACATACTACCAAAGGTTGTCCCGGATCTCCAAATTTCTCCAAGGACGAATGAATTCGGGGATCGAGTCAAGCTATGTGACTCGGTTACCAAAAACAAAGCGCTTCGTGGGAGGCACCCCATGCTTATCTATTTTCTTATTTCTTTCTTATTTCTAATGTGATGTGAGGAGGCTTGTACTCTTCCGATTCTCGTTGTTTGTGCTTGTGATTATTTGTAGGATTGAACCAAAATTTTCTGAAGACTCTTATGTTCGGTGTTTTGTCCCGGTCCACTCGAGCTTCCTAGCCTTTGCTTGCAATTAGTTTGGGGAAATCCGATATCCTAGATTATTATCGGCTAACATTTATCTTTTAGCATACTTGATAAACGGCTTAAGATTTGTTTGATACTTTCTCCATGCTCGAATTATGCATTCGACTCTTTGAACTCTAGTGTGGGGTTTTTAAGCCTTAGACTAGGAAACATTGAGGACAATGTTTATTTCTAGTATGGGGTGGTATATCTTCGATATGATCTTACCTACCTTTTGCTCGTTGTTCTCACGTACCCCGTTTTCCCACAAAATTTTTAAAATTTTATGTGCTTAAGTATGTAGATTTAGATATATATATATATAAATTATATATATGATGAAAAATAAAAAATAGTTGATAAAAAATAAGTGATTTGACACAAATGTAGGCTTTCCGTTGGTGAGAACAAAAGTAAATTTTGACCGGACCGGGTTTGTATCCTAGCTTTTCTCCTTAACGTATATATATTGAACTTTGCTAATCTTTTATACAAGGAGCTATAAAAAGCAAGTCTAGCTTAAAAAAGTCAAGACTTTGCAAGTTCTCATAATTGATTTTAAATATGCGAAGATCGATTTATTAGGCTAAGTATTCACTAATTTCTTTATTAGAAATTTTAAAATTGTGAAGAACAAGAGATGATAGAGTAGATTATAAGTTTTGATGCTAAACATAAAAAAGTTAGATTTCTTTAAGGCTCATAAGTGTTAATTATGGCTTTTTGCTCCCATCAGCTTAATAAACATTATATAATTGTGAATAAATAAAGTTACTTTAGGTTTTTGCGATTCTTAGTTTAAATCACTTCGTAGAGATTCCTTCTGGTGAAATTAAGGTACACATCGAGGTTTTGTTAGTGTTGTAGGGAAATAGACTCCTGGACCATGGTCGGCCTCAATACCGATGTGGCAGTTTTTAAAAGAACGCACATAGTAATAATAATCCGAGACTGATAAAAGTTTGTTGCATCTTGCCGGCTCAAAACCGATGTTGCAGCCTTTAAAAAGGTCGAGGAAATTACCATGGTCGAAATAAGACTCCTAGACCATGGTCGGCTCGCATACCGATATGGCAGTTGTTTAAAGGACCGGGAGGTTTAATAATGTTGTTATAATAATAATAATGATAATAATAAAGCCAGATTTCGACTCTTGGGTTATCTAAATAAAGCCTTCGTCTCTAGATTCGTAGTTAA
>BQNB010043429.1:5842-45514 GCA_026074375.1 Tanacetum coccineum | reverse complement strand
TTGTCTCTGTGCAAGATATCAGGCAAATCCTAAGGAATCCCACCTTATTGCTGTTAAGAGAATTTTCAGATACCTAAAAGGTACTCACACTCTTAGTCTGTGGTATCCAAAATGTTCAGGTTTTGACCTAAAAGGATACTCAGACTCTGACTATGCTGGTTGCAACATGGACAAAAAAATCACCTCAGGTGCTTGTCAGTTGCTAGGAGGCAACCTTGTGTGATGGAGTGACAAAAAGCAGCAATCTGTAGCTATGTCCTCAGCTGAAGCTGAATATGTAGTTGCTGCTGGTTGTTGTGCCAACATACTATGGATAAAAATTCAACTAACTGACTATGACATCATATATGAAAAGGTACCCATCTTTTGTGATAACACTAGTGCTATTGCAATCTCAAATAATCCAGTCTTGCACTCAAGAACAAAGCACATTGATATGAGATATCACTTCATCAGAGATCATATTCTTAAAGAGGACATTGAATTACATTTCATTCCCACTCAATATCAACTTGATGATATCTTCACCAAGCCTCTAGATGAGCCAACTTTCAAAAGATTGATTGTTGAACTAGGTATGCTGAACATTGATTCAAAACCTGAAGCTTCAGCACTGACTGAAGAAAACTGAAGCTTCAGTATCTTCTTCCAAAACTGAACAAATTTTCATGGTAAATATCAGTTTAGTTTTTGCATACAACCTTTAACTTGCTCGAGTAAAGTAACTGAGCAATCACATGTGTCTCATTCATGGATTTGCATGAGCATGTGTGATTTTGTCGCCTTCACTGGAGCACATATTGGTTAACTCAACTCCTCTTTCTCTCACCTACTTTTACAGTTGAATAGATGGCTGCTCACTGTTCTAGGTGTCAAAAGCATGTTGTGCTGACTTTCATTAAATACAAAGTTTAGCACACATGTTGAAATCAAACCCTAAACATTCCCATAACTTTAACACCTTAAATGATAATTACAAATTCTTAAAGGAAATTTTATAATTTCATCAATCATATAAATCACAACAACCTTTCACAGCCCACTCTCACAAATTCATCAAGAACAAATAACACACACACCTCAAACCAGATTAAATCCTCAAAACCCTAACTACTCAAAAATGGCTGAATCATCATCACCTGACATTACTCCCAAGGAAGAACCGGTCACTCTTGACAGACCTGAAATCCCAAACCTTTTCTTACCTGCTACTCAGGTTGAGTTTACCTTTGATGAAATTACTTTCACCACCAACAATGAAGTTGAATTCATATATGCCTCACATCCCAACCAAGAATACTTTATGGTTGTATCAGACATCATTTCAAAATGCTGTCTAAAGGAAGTATTCACAAGAGCCCCAAATCAATACAAAGAATACCTAAGTGAATTCTGGTATACGGCAAAGGTCTTACCAGACTCTAAGATTTGGGTATCCACTCCCACAGGAGAAGTTAGAGGAGAGATAGGTATCACCACATTTAGAAATGCTCTTAGAGCACAATACTTACCTCACTCAAGTATGTATGTTCCTCCACCCTCCATAACAACTGTAAGACCATGGTTTGCAACGATAGGGTACAATGGGGAGATTGAGGCAAAAGGAACTCTCAAAAAGAGTTGTCTTCCTCCTAGGTGGAGGTTGCTGATGGGTCAGATCATTCAGTGCTTAGATGGGAAAATAGGTGGCCTAGATCAAATATCTAATAAGGATCTACCATCTTGTATTGTTTGGCAAATGGTGTCCAAGTAGATTATGCCAAGATAATTTAGGAGGATCTCATTCATAAGCTAAACAAGAAGACTAGGGAAAAGATTGTTCCCTACCCTAGGTTTATATCTCTTCTACTTAAACATATGACACCTAAATAAGATAATGAAGAACTCACAATAAACCCCAATCAGGTCTTTAGTGTTCACAACTGGATACTAAAGCCAAACCAACCTGAAGAACCTCCCTTCACTGACCACATGAAGGCCATCTGCAATCTAGATGTACCTATGGACTCCAAAGCTCCCAAATACTTTTCTCCAACTAAAGAGGTTCCCCAAGGCAAAAAGCTTAGAGCTAGAAGTAGACTCAGAAGAAAACAATTTTCAAAACACACATCTGAGTCCACCACTAAGGCATCCAAATCCTAATCTGGCCATTTAAAGAAGGAATCTAAGTCCAGTTTGGCCATGGACACAAGACTAAGCCATCCTTCACCTCCCACACCAGTGGTTGGTGAAATGCATAAAGAGGCACAACAAGCAGCTGGTGGCCCAACATCTTTAGGGGACACTAGTAAAGATGGAGCCCACCCTCAGCTTAGTAGTGGTATGTCTGCATTTCCTCTAATTGAACCTGCTTGATCAACTTCTTTCATTTTGCACTCTGAGTCTACATAAGGACATGATGCTTCAGCAGATTTCACAACTGAAGCTGATCCTGAAATATCTGCTCCAAAGGATTCTATACCTTAACAACAGGGTATGGATGAAGGAACCAAAAACTACTCATTTGCTCATATACTTGCAAGATCTAATCCAAGTGTTCTTGTAGATAAAACTAAATCTGCTAGAGATGGGTTAAAAACTGTCCACACTACTTCAAGTGCAAATGAGGAATCAGGAGCTGATGACATCTTACGAAAAGTGAAGCTGGAGGATTTATTAGATATCTTGAAAGATACAAGATCTGCCTTCTTTACTCCTGACTCCCCCAACAGATGAGCCAATCATTGTCTCAGATGGGAGTGAAGAGAAAGAGAATGCTAAAAACGATAAAGATACTGAAGATACTCCAGGCCCTCCTCCATCTCCAAAATCAGCTCAAATTCAAGAGTTAATGGCTCAGGTCCACTTACTTTAGTCTCAGAAGGAAGAGCTGGAGCAAGCAAAAGTTAAAGCAGAAGCTAAAGTGGCCTCAATGAAAGCCAAGCCTTCATATCCAGACATTAACCAGCTAACTGAACTTCTGGTAACTTCCCTGAAGCCTGAACTATCCAAACTCTTAGCCTCACATGACTTTGCTAGCTGCTTACCCGCTGAACTAAAAGAGCTCCCCTCAAAGATCATTGGATTATCTGGAGAAATTAAAGAGCTAAAGCAGCATATTAAAGACATGGAAATCGAGCTGCTTGGGGATCTCATAGAGATACTAACAAAACTGGAGTCATTCACTTCCACTATCTCGAGTCTATCATTCCAGGTAGCTGAACTGAAGAACATTTAATGGAAACCTCCAAAGCTGAAGCTGTTCTCCTTAAACTCAACCCTCCTTTCCTAATGTGGAACAGCTCAAAGAGCTGCTGGACATTCCCTCCAAGCTGAATGAACTCACTAGAGAAGTACAAGGGTTAAAGAATCAAGTTCACAACTTGGAAATTAAGCTTCCAGGAGAGTTGAAAGAAATTCTTACCAAACTGGAGAAGTTTACAAAGACTGTCACCAGTCTTACATCTCAAGTCGCTGAACTAAAGACTCTTCAGTGGGAACTTCCACAAGAATTTCTTTCTCTGCACACAGGTTGCATCAATTTCAAGCTCACAAAAGACCGTTGGAATGCTCTTTAGGACCTCCCTGTCACACGTCAGTTTTAGAAAAAGGAGTATTTATGTGGGGATTTACTATCTGGGGGGGGGGGGGGGGGGGGGGGGGGGGGGGGGGGGGGGGGGGGGGGGGGAGTTTTTTAAAGCTTTGAACAAGTTTTGATCAGGTCTTAGTCCCTCTCCATATCTTCAAAAGTTCGGAAGATAAAAGTGTTTTCATCCAGCAGGCATGCAGACACTATACATTCTGAGGGGGAGAAGAACACAAATCAAGCTACAATCTCCCATCTTTTTTAAAGAAGAGCTAAAAAGTAAACCTAAACAAAACACAACCTGAAAAGACAACACCACCATTTATTCCACCAATCATCACAACCACAACTCAAATGCAATCTCCCTTCCCTCAAAGAACACCAAAAGAATCCTCTCGAACTAAGGGGGAGCATATAAATAAAAGAAAGACATGGGAAAAAGGCTATGGTCTCAGAGGATACTGAAGAAGAGAGTACAGAAAGTGATTTTTATGATAAGATAATGAATTAAGTGAGGAAATTAAAGAGCTAAATCAGCATGTTAAAGACATAGAATTAGAGCTACTTGGGGATCTACAAGAGATTCCATAAAAACTAGAGACATTCACTTCTACTATCTCCAGTCTCTCATCCTTGGTTGCTAAACTAAAGAACATTCAATAGGAACTTCTAGCAGAGTTTCTTGATTTACCACATCTAGTATCTTCAGTTCAGGAAAAGCTCAAGACTTTGGATTCTCTTCCGTATCTTTTAAAAAAGGTTAACCATACCTTAAACAGGTTTGCCACTCTGGTGGAAAATGCATCAGAAGCCACAACCACGGGTGTTCCTTCAGCAGACAAAGCAACTGCTTCACTTGCTGAGGGGGAGAAAGATGCTGATACAAACCTGAAAAATGAACTAGTTGATCTCTTGGGCGTAGATATTGTCACACGATACTACAACAAGAAGTTACTCTATGAAAGATATTGTGAGAAGATGAAGAAAAGAAGACAAAGCTCCAAGATCATCAACTATGATGTTCTCACTAAAAAGGGCCCTATCTCACTAAAGGTATATAGAGAAGATATGACAGCTAAAGTCATTGAAAACTTCAAAGCCAGTGACTTACAGCTGGCTGAATGGAGAGAGTTAGTACAAGCATGTCCTGATAGAAAAGAAAAAGGATGAAAAACCATCTATAAACTAATAAAGAAAAGAATAGAAAACCTTGAACAAACTAAAAAAGACCTACATATTGACTTCAACAAATCCCTTCAAGAACAAGACCCTCTGGATGAGCTAAATGATTTAGCTAACAAGAAAAGAAAAAGAACTAGTGATTCAACATACCATTCCAGGTCATCAAAGAAACACAAGTCATCAAGTTCAACATAGAGAAGAGGTTTAGTGAGCAATAGGAACATCAAGTGTAATAATCTTTTGTATTGACTTTATCTTTTGTAAAAGTAATGTAATGAAAGTTGAAATGAATGGTTATCAGTTTATGTTGTTCAATTTATATCAATTATGTAAGAAGAAGTTGGTTTGCTTTGATTTTAACTTAGGCTATTTGTATATTCAAATAGGGGGAGATTGTTGGGTTCAGTTCCTGAGCCTTTCAGTCTTTCAATAGATTTAAACATAAAATCCCCTAAGTTACTCAAGCTGAAGTAGTTCAGTTTGAGATGCTGAACTTCCTTCAACATCAGCTATTCAGGTCCTTAGAAGATTGGGAAGTATCTTCACTTCAATGTATGCAGCGGTACAGAAACTAAAGAAGGCCCTTGGTTGGAGCTTCAGTTCAGCTTGGTAGACAAATCCAAGCTGAACGTAGTCTATCTGTAACACCCCCAAAATTTGGGTCGCAGCGGAATATGTTTCCGGGAGCGTTACTTCATAATACCATTTTATGCCAAAAGGAATAAAGCAATCTCCCTTGGAAAAGGTGCTTCTAAAGTCAGCAGAGAAGTACATTCACTTTTCCTTAAAGGACTGTACCTGGTACTCTAAAGCATGTCAACATTTAATGTTATCTCAACCACCCATTAGATGTGTGACACGCGTACTAGGTTAACTTGTAAACCCTAATCTATTTGCCTATAAAAGGAAAGAGATTCTCAGAGTAAATGCTATCTCTTCCAATTAATGTGAAAACACATTGAAGAGTTCATTTATCACTCAAACAAACTGACTCGTACCACTGAATGCTGAAGCTTCAGTTTTGGTCATAACAAGTTTGTTTTCTTAAACTCTTAACATAGGTTAAAGTTTAAGTTCGAATGAAATAACACCCCAATTGTCATTCAACCACCTTGCTATTCCGCAAGCAAGGTGTGTCATAGATTCTTTATTTGATTATAATAAAAGTCTATACGTTGAATAGTACTTATGTGTGTTTTAAAATTGTTCTTTATATTGTTTATATATATTTGTTTAAAACTCACTTTGTTGCTATAGAATTTGATTAGTTTAAAGTTGATAAACCTTATATCAGATTCCAAAGGACTAACAGGGTTAAATGAATAGTTTAGTTTTAACAAGTTAGGTTTGATAAAGATGACTTAATTACTTAAACGTGTTATGTTTGGGTTGAAAGTTTTTGACCCGCGAACCTAACCTCAAACTCGAATTTCCACCCCTAACACAAGTTACAATTTAAATCATTTTTTTGTAATGTTTATTTCAACTTAAAAGAGATTATAGCTTCACGTTTTCTTTTTAATTTAACAGGTTGTAAAAATATTACATATTAAATAAAAAATCTTTGTCATTATATAAATATAATATTTGTGGAAAAAATGTGAGAAAAGTTACTGTAGCATTAGTAATCCCCTTACATAGATATTGGTAATAAGAAAAAATTATAAACTA
The DNA here is from genome assembly GCA_026074375.1 of Tanacetum coccineum. Classification (NCBI taxonomy): domain Eukaryota; kingdom Viridiplantae; phylum Streptophyta; class Magnoliopsida; order Asterales; family Asteraceae; genus Tanacetum; species Tanacetum coccineum. The sequence continues at coordinate 39,096 of BQNB010043429.1, read as the reverse complement.
ATCTTGCTAGCCATTTACTCTTGAAGCTCCTTCCCACTAACCAATTATATGCTTAACACTTATAAACCACTATCAAAAAATGATTAACACACATCTCCAACATACAAGTTTATACACAATACAATGTACAAGTTCACACAAACTTTCACTCCTCCTAAAAACACCCACCGTTGCCGTCGTGCGTATGGTTTTTTTTGGCGAAGCATGCGTCATTGTCTTCACAGCTGTCCCTCCGCTCTGGTGTGCCTCTATCTGCTGCTTTGATGTAAGTCTGATCATATTTTTTTTATGTTTATAATGAATTAAGGTTTAGTTATTTCATCATTAAAACGAATTATGGTTTAATTATTTAATTTTTAATTAATACCCTTTTTAGCTTTTATATAAAAGAGAGTTAATTACAAAAATCATTTTTGTGGTTTGGCTAAATTGCACGTTTTGTCCTTGTGGTTCCAAAAGTGCAGGTGACAGATTGCAACACTAAAGTTTTACAATCCTCCTATGTAGAGTACCTAATCATTGTAGTGTAGTATAGGCAAGACTCGTGGGATTGATCGTTCTTTAAGGAATAGTGAGGTAGGTTCGAATTGTATGTTACTAAGATCTAAGGGTTGATGGAAGAGTATTTTTGTATTTTTATGTTTTTCAGAAAGTAAGTAAAATTCAATTAATTTAAGAGAGGGGTTTTATCTAATCTAAACTACTCCTAATTATGTTGAAAATATAAAATTGGCGGGGACTCGTATAGGTAAACAAACGTGTTCACTTAATCATGCACAACTCATGAGTTACTCTATCTAATTTATTGCGTTGTCACACCCTTGTTAGTGTAATGTGAAGTATTCCCCTAATTCAACATCGAGTTGGTCAGAAACACATTCTACCTGATCACCTAATCGGCTGCTACCTGTCAGACGCTCTCACTTCCAATAGTATACCACGCACTTTAAATACTTAACTAATTATCTTACCAAACGTGAGGTTTTACTAAATTAGATCACGTTTCACTAGACGTCCATGCTAAGGTACGGATTATAGTTAGTTTTCTAATGCCGAACGCGCACACCACTAACAAGAAATAATAGATCAATATTATAACTAAGTTTCATGTAATCATAAGCAAACACAATTAAATTTGGCTAACATGTTAACAAGAAGAGAAGAAAAACAAATAATCAAACAATACTTAGACATATTTGAATGATTAATGGATGAATTACTTAACTTTAATGTAACATGAGAGTATATAAGTAACCAAGGGCATAAAAGCTCTAAAAGTCGTCTATAGTATCCGCTTTAAGACTCCACAAAGTTCCACATCCGGAATAATGAAATTAATAAGTTTGTATATATAGGAAATCCATCGTAACGGCGTCGGGTAAAAACTGTGACGCCGTCACCCTGTTAACTTGGATTAGGGTTTTTCTCCACCACCTTACTTTGACGCTGATGACATCAAATAACATTACATTATTAGCATCATTTATCCTAGCTATATTGCTCGTTTTACATTATTTTATATGTGAATTGATACTTAATTGCTTATATTTATGAATTGTAGATATTATCGAGCAAATGTGAAAGTTAGTGAAAAGCACGCATTTTGGAGCATAAACAAAGAATTCAAGAAAGTCTACCGATTCTGACAACCAATACGCCATATCATTCTAGACAAATACGCTGTATCCCAAGACTTAAACGAATTCAAGACCATTTCCTGGCTTTGAATAATACGTCACATCCACATCAATAAATACGCCGTATATGATACTTTGGTCAACATCCAGAACAAGCTGGTCATACCTCAATACGCCGTATTTACAACAGTAAATACATCGTATCAGTGCCCTAACTTCACAAAAGCATCCATGACGAGAAGACCTTATATGCCGTATCCAGAAGACTATATACACCGTATTTAGAGACAACTTATGAATATTCTGGAATATTATATTCGTGGAGCCCACACCAAGTTACCCAATACGTCGTATTGAACCCTTTCGATACGGTGTATCGACCTGTTTTTAGAGCTTATAAATAGAAGACCTTAAATACGATTTTCAGTATGCAAATAAAGCCCTTAACCACCAAGTTTGGTATCAGACGAGTTTAGAAGCCAAGAAAGTCAGCAAAGTGCCTCAAGTAAATAGGAAAACTCTTGTAATCTCTACACTCCGCTATAAGCGTTCGGTTAGCGTATTGATTTCTTACTTTAATCGTTCGTCTATGATATTGTGTAATTTTACAATGACTATGGGCTAATACCTTTAGGTATTAGCCATGTTTATGACAATTTAATGTTTGGTTTGTTTTTATCGATTGTTTATTTATTCGTTGCATGTTGATTATGTTTATCACTTGATATCTGTTTATGTTTGATTATGTGCTATTTATCATTCAATTGGATCTAGGATTGTGGAGGAGTATAGACTAGAGTCTGGGATAAATAAAACATACAACTTATATATGTGACTCTAGATTAATAGGACTACAAATTTATGCCTTTTTTTCTCCCTTGGTTAAGTTAATAGGTAGACTAAGTAGGTGACTTACGATAACAAATGACGTTCTGTTTCCTTGGATAAGCAATTCGAACCGTGGAATACCCGCATACATATAACGATTGGACATAGGTGGGTAAAGCCTTAATGAGCTAGGTTTCAGTATCCACCAATGTTGTCTCCTAGATAGATTATAATCAGCGGTGTGAGCTTTATCCGGGTTTAGGTTAATTATGACATGATTAACTGGAATACAAACTTAGAGTTTAGGGAGAAGAACCACCTTGCTTAAGAATGATATAACACCAATGAAGTAATATAATCATTGCACACATAAACAATTCTTACATTTTATTAGATTAAACTGGCTAATATGTTTTCCCTACATTTGTGCTCGACCGCTTCTTTATCATTTGTTTATCTACTTGTGTGTGTTAATTGTCTTATTTATTTCATTTAGTTTAGATTAAACCAAACTCATGCTAATCTCTCAGGCTGAAACCCCCCCTTACGTTAGTTTAGGTTTAAGTAGAATTATCTAGGATAAATTAGGACTAACCTAGATAACTAAAATACTGATAGATTTAAGTATTAATGCTCACTCTTAATGATCGACACCCTACTTACCAATGAACATACAACTGATCGGATACATTGCCCGTTATTGTTAGTTAATAGGTAAAGTCGGCAAAATATAAATAGTAAAACTTGAAAATATAATTACCTACACACAACGATAGCACACCAGACGCCATCACAATATGTTGTGACGCTGTCACCTTGAAATCTTGATGCCGTCAAGGATGCCATCTCCACACACCGAGTCATCACAAAACATATACAATAACATACTTTCCAGGCACTTTTGGTGAAGGCATCACGAAGGTGGTCATGAAGCTGAAAAGTTGTAATTTGTCTTGTTTCTTCTCCAAATTAAGCCAAAATCACATGTATTTCATCCAAGTGCTTCCCAAATGCAAAAAGAAAGGATTAAGTATAATAATCAGGCATATTTTCATGATATTAGGGGTTAAATGACCTCGAAAAAGTGTATTAAATGACACCTCATCACCTAACTCTATTACTGACATAATAACTTGTGTGATATTACATTGTTAGCTAATTTATGTTTTTCTTGATGGCACAGTTGGGTATACGAACCTGTTCTCTATGAAGTTGAATCATGGTGGAAAGTTCACATACCCACCAAAAAGGATGTACGTTGATGGTAAAATAGCATGTGTAGATAAAACTGATGTGGATCACTTCAATGTTGAGGTAATACATAGGTTTGTGGTAGATTTGGGGTATGATCCTGAACAACTTATGTTTTATCACTTCATAGTGCCTAACAAAAGTCTGGATTATGATTTGAGGCATTTGAGTTGTAATGATGATATAGTTAGCTTGATAAAATTAGCAAAAACAATGAAAGTAATAGAAGTTTTTATTGAACATTGGCTTATCACTATTGATCATCATTTACTACAATCATTTAAGTCTACAATTGAGATTGAGGAGTTAGATCATAATGTATAGTTAGATGCATATGTAGTTGGATAGTCTAGTCAAGACTAACTACGACGTAGTTGACCCGTTGGGGCTACGCCGTAGCTTTGGAAGAATTCTACATTAGAAGAAACTACGGCGTAGCTCCTTACTTAAGGCTACGCCATAGAAATATCAAACTATGGAAAATATACGTGCATTAGAAGAACTACGGTGTAGCTCCTCACTTAAGGTTACGCCGTAGCTGGTACGAGGCTATAAATACAAACCATATTTCTGCTATTTCGTCATTCATTGGAGAGAAGACTCATAAGTGATGACTTGAGCTTCTCTAGAAGGCATTTTCTAGTTCGATTTACCATCATTACAAGGGATAATTTGCTTTTAACCGTATTTGTATTAATCATTCATCAACAGTTTGTAAGAATTATTATGTTCAATCAATCTATGGTTTCTTTCATTATTACTTTTGAAAGTTATAGCATAAGGGGCTAAGCATATTTAGTGCTAGCCTGGTTATGTATTTGTTATTGTGATAATGCATGTTTTCTTAGTTCAACTATCGTTTGTTTGGATATTCTAATTTCATGTTGTTAAATCCTTACGTTTTGATAATGCTAAGGCTAGTGTAGATCCCCTTAGCTATTGACTAGGCTTAAGCAGTTGAAAGGTAGTTGTTGGGCCAATTCAGTGCCCAATGATCTTTTACTTAGATTTGAATACAAAATATCCTAGTTGTTAGATAACCTTAAACATTCTAAGGTCACTGAGTGAACAGTCACTCAATGAGTTACCTTCAAGTGTTCAACCTGAGTCTACAAGAAAGACTCAACCATTCAGTGAGGTGGTTCTCAGTGTATAAAGTCCATAAGCCAAAGAAGAAGGTAATGGGTTCATTGAGTTATGGCAATACACTCACTGAAGCCCATACGATCTCTAACAACTAGAAGTCCTTAAAGACAAGTTTCTGAAGAATAGACGAGATAATTTGAATGGATAAGTCCAAGCTCTTATCCACCTGAAGTCAAACTATCCTGAATACTTTAACTTATGCTAAGTTGTTAGTGAGGAGATCGCACACACACACACATACACACACACACACATTGTTATTCAATCCCCATTGTTGTTCCGCAAAAAATAGGGTATAGTTCTTAATAAATTTATAAGAATTAAATGTTGAAAATTAGTTTGTGTTCTTTACTTGTTTACATTTATATATGTCAAAACTGATTTTCATTACATTACTTTAAGTCGTGAGTTAGTTTATCTCAACTTTATAGTTTTTGGTAACTAACTCAAGGGGAACAACAAGTGGTATCAGAGCAAAAGGTATATAATTTTTTTTACTAAATCTGCTTAAAGTTTTTAAAACCTAGATCCTAAATGGCCGCTATAAGTAATGTACCCCAGCTAATTGACAAGAAAAGAGGTAGCTACTCTGTTGTTGCTCCTTGACTAGAGTCGGAAAAATTTAACAAATAGAAAAAGCGTATGCTTTGCTATTTGAAAGGAATAGAACCCTACTACATTTAGTGTATTAAGGATGGTCCTTTCTAACCTAAAACGACTAAAGTTGATGATAAACCTGAGTTCCAATGGACCCCTGATGAGAGGAGGGTGGTCAATCAAGACCAACGCCTTAAAAGTATCATTATATCATGTATACCAGATGATATAATAGAGTCAGTCATTAGCTGTGAGATAGCTAAAGCTACATGGACTGACTTGGTTCACAGCTTTGAAGGTCCCTCTGATACTAAAGAAAACAGGATCATGAATCCAAAACTTAAGTATCAAACTTTAAGAGTTAAACCCTTTGAGATTCTGTCAAAAACCTACACCCGATATAAGACCTTTCTCAATGAGCTTACCAATGATGGTGTGAAACTATCTAAACACGAAATCAATGTGGGTTTCATGAACAGTCTCCCTGAAAAATGGCTTAACTTTTCTCACGGAGTTAGAAATGCCAATCACACTCAGACTCTTGACCTTGGTGATATCTATGGTAGGTTTGTTTATGAAGACAACATAATCTCAAGGAGATTCCCTAACACCAAGAAGGCCCTATTTACTACACCCTCAGACTCTCCCATATCAACTGCTTTTTTCTAACAATATTGTCCAGGATTTCTAAGAAAATTCCTCTTTATTAGCCGAATAATGATAGTCCATGCATTGTTTATTATTTATATATTTGATGATTAATAATAATTGATTATTAGGTTTTACTGAATCTAATATGCTTAGTACACTAGTGTTGTACTGGATTAGTCATAAGGTAAACGACACTGACATTTTCACAGTAAACAATCGTATCAGTATGCAAAGGTACATGTAATTCTCGCAAAAGATTACGAATCCAGGCAGTTTCAGTGACAACATTAGCAACACCCCTATATTTAGCCTCTGTATTAGAACGAGATAAAGTAACCTGTCGTTTAACAGACCATGTATAACACCCTGTATTTTCTAGTCATTGACGACGCCGATAAATCCACAATGTATTTTTTGTATTGTACGCGTATGCTTTAAATCTTAAATGTTAAGCTAAATCGCGTAAGCTAAAAAATTAGCGTTCAATGTAAACGGGCATCAAACAATTAAATGTTTACATCATTCAAGGGTTATATAATTATTTTAAGGATAATTATTAACTTTGTTCATTTTATTTTTATCGGATACGTAAAGTGTATACGTTTCGCGATAAATTGCGTTTAGGCACTCCCGGAACCACCAAAACTTTTCTACGCTTCAACAAATACCCACTTTTATACCCAATACATAAAAGTTACAAAATATATCATATGTATCATGTATTAGCCAAAATTATGGGAATTGATTCAAAGATATAAGAAAAAGTTCACACTTTGGTCAAATGTACAACACTTGTAATTAAACCACACCATACCTTGTCTCCTTGACCCAAAGACCCATCCCTATGACCAAGACCCATCCCTAAGACCCTCCTCATGTTCCTTGGACTTCTATTGCATCTTTTGACCAACTAGCTCCTATATAATACAAGTATACAAGAGTTATAACACTTACAACATAAAACAATTAGTGTAAAAGATCAAAATCTCTCTTTTTCTCTCTTGGAAGCCCACGGCTCAACCCCCCTATAAACAATCCATACAAAATTTTATTCAACCTACACACATCTATACACATCCATTCTAAGATATTCTAAGGTGTTTCCAAGCTTTGGCTAAGCATTTTCAAGTATTAATCAAGTAAAAGTGAAACTAGGGTTTTCATTGTACAAGCTTTGGTTTTGAGTCTAAACACGGGTTTAGCACTTATTTCTCATCACATACATCCTTCCTAAGGTCTTCTTAATACCTTCATACTTTTATTTATCATGATTTTATGTGTTACATGTTCTTTATGGCTAAATCACCACTTAGGACTTTTTAATATGTAAAAAGAGTTTTCACTTATGTTTATGAATTTATGCACTTATTCTTATGTCATATGATTATATATATCATGGAAAAATGAATGTAAAAGTATGTTAACATATGGTTTAAGTATGAACATGTTTAGGTATAAATTAGGGTTTTAAAGGTTTACTTAAGAAAGTTATGATTAAAAGTATACAAATGCCATATAAGGGCTATTTTAATTCGACCTCATACAGTAGGTTAGACATTATATAAAAATAATACGCCTCATGACGATTCCAAAATGATAAGAAACTTGAAAAACCGATTTATAACGAAAAAGATACGTTAGTTACGAGTTTACGACGAGAAATACTTTTATAAAACTATTTTTATAAAATTTACTATTCATTACAGAAAGTGATATTTTTAAAACATCAAAAATATGATATAACTTTTAATTACGAGATCGTACTCGAAAGAATCGTTAAAAACGGAGCTATAACGAATAAAATACGACGTTTACGAGTTTACGATAACAAAAACTATAAAAATAAGTATATGTCTGTTATGAACAGTAAAAATCACTATTCATCAGAAAAACTAAAATTTTAAAAATGTTATATTTTGATAACTCGACTTAATACGAAGGCGTGGACGTAAGAAACGCGCGAAACGGATTAGAAACGAGAAAGTTACGCCATTTTTACCAAAGTATACTTATAAACATTTTTCGTAATTAAACACAATTTTACCAAAACAATTAGATGGTGATTGAACTTATAGACTTATGTGTATTATTCAAAGTACTATATTACTAGGGAGTTTCATAATGAGGCCTCTTCGGGGTGTGGCGTATCGACGAGTTGTAGGATTTACGATTTAAAGTGTCCTAGCTCCTCATACGATTCCTACACGCACCTCTTAATTTAGACTAGCCCGATCGATAGTAGTTGAGCTATTACGACCTATAATAATCAAAGTGTTTAGTACTAATCGCCCTTATATTGGATTAGGGTTACGTCGGATTCTTCGTGACGATTTTCTATTTTGAATACTTTGTTGATTTCCTTTCACTCAAGGTGAGTACATAGCCCCCTTTTTCTTCAATTGTTTTACAAATTACGGGGTGATTTTCATTGCTTGTTTTACTATTGGACACAAGTGTTTTAAACTGTATGCTATCCAGATTTATTGCCTGATTATTAATGTCTAAGTTATTGTATTGCCATGAAGTCCCTATTTATCATGAACCGTTAATTACTATTATAGTAAGCGCGAGTGTTATGGATAGATCTATCGGGAATGGACAATCCCCACTTTACTTGGCAGTTACTAGTTATGATCGGGGTGCATTTAGACATTGAGAGGTGTTAGGGTGTTGGACAAAGCATCATATTTTCTGATTTGGCAAAATATTGTTAAGGCTTCTGGTGTCATGAGCTTAGTGCAATAATTTAATCTTTTGGACTAGCTGAATGTGTTTCAGAGGTTTATATTACTTCGCTCTTCGTGGTCTTCCTTTTTTACTAGAGTAAACCCTATAGATTTCACTCAACCTTTGTGTTGACTTTTAGCATGTAATTTCAGGTCCTAGGGTATGAAGATTGGACGGGAGCCATGGCGGATATCAATGAAGACGGATTCTGTGTTTTATCTAAAGTTTATGCAACTTTTATTATCTTTAAAAACTTAAGTCATCTTTTGGTATTATGAAGCTTTTGTTTAATTAAGATTGTATATGACTTTTATAACTTATGGGACCCTAAGTATGAACTCTGATTTATTTTGCATAGGGGATCGAATGAAATCTTATTCTTAAAACGTCCATTTAAGATCGTTTCTCTATCTTGATTGTAGTACTTTGACGTAGCATCCAAATGTTACCCATTCTGCTGCTACCTGGATTTTGGGGGTGTTAACTAAAGGTCCACAAGGCGACCCAAGCCTGTAAAGGCATGGGTCCCTAAGTGAAAACTAATTTCCTCTTTTGTCATGGCAGGATCTCCACTGAAGAACATGGTTGATAGAGGTTATTTTGATAGTGGATGCTCAAGGACTTGGACAGGTAAACAAGGATCAAATGGAGGATTGAATAATTCAATGGGGGATATGTTACCTTTGGATAGGTAGCAAAGGCCTACATATTGTTAAAGGAAAAATAAGAGTTGGTAATTTAGGATTTTGATAGTTGTGTCTTTTGTAAAAGAATTATGGCATTTTAACCTTTTTTCAATATCACAAATATGTAATAAGCAGCACAAGGTTCTTTTTACTGTAAAAGATTGTCTTGTTGTTGGTCTTCTGACTTTTAGATGCCTTGATTGAAAATCATGATACTTTAAAGGTTCTAGACATCACAATAAGTACAATTTTGATATGATGACACTACTCGCAAAAGGTTTTGGCCTGTTTGATTGCTAAAGCCACATTCTGATGATCTAATTTATGGCACTGAAGGGTTAGTTATATCAAATTTTAAAAACTAAATATACTTGTTTGAAGGGAAACCTTATAAGAGGTCTACTTCTAAGCGTTTTCAAAATAACCATACATGTGTTTGCCTGCGCATATAGGTAAACAACCAGGGCCTCCTGAAAGGCCAAATTATGAAAGATTAATACACTGAGCCATTACACACCTTGCATATGATCCTTTTTGGTCTATTCTGTAAAAAGCTTAATTCATGAAAGTTATTGCCTTGTATTAATGATGATTGTAACAGATTTAGTGGGTTTTCTGTTTTGGCCTCTAAGGATGAAACTAGTGGCATTCTTCAGAACTTCATTAGGCAGATTGAAAACCAGCTTAGTCATAGAGTTAGAAATAGATCGAATAGAAGCATTGAAGCTTAATAGAAATCAATAGCAAAGTTAGTATTGTATTATTGTGTTCTTCTTAATACTTGTGTTAAGATTCCGCATTAACATTTGATATTCATAGTCAGTGTCTCTCACATAGTTGATTTGGATTTTTTCAAGTTAACTATTGTCTTACAAAGGCTATATAGAGTGAAAATCATTAGATCAGATAATGGCACTGAATTTAAGAATAGAGATATGCTTGAATTTTGTGGAAACAAGGGAATAAAACAAGAGTATAGCAATGCCAGAACTCCACAACAGAATGGAGTTGCTGAAAGAATGAACAGGACCCTAATTGAGGCTGCTAGAACTATGCTAGCAGACTCACTCTTACCAACTACTTTTTGGGCAGAAGCAGTTAGTACTGCTTGCTATATTTTTAATAGGGTAAGAGTGACTAAACCTCAAAACAAAACTCCTTATGAGCTTTTGTTTGGCCACAAACCAATTATTAGCTACATAAGACCTTTTGGGTGTCATGTTACAATTTTAGATACTCTTAGTGTGCTTGGCAAGTTTGATGGAAAATCTGATGAGGGTTTCTTAGTTGGTTACTCACTAAATAGCAAAGCCTATAGGGTTTATAATTTAGTAACCAAAAGAGTAGAAGTAAATCTGCATGTCAATTTTCTTGAAGAAAAACCCAATGTTAAAGGAGTAGGGTATAGATGGATGTTTGATATTGACTATCTTACTGATTCTATGAACTATATTCCTGTATCTTTGGAAAATCAAGCTAACCCACATGCAGGTGCTTCGGAAGTAACTAACAATGCAGGTACTTCACAAACACCAAATTCAAATGCTTCTGAGGAAAAAGTGGGCTGTAGGCTTATTGTTGTGCCTTCAGCTGTAAAGAATACTGAAGAAAAAGTTGAATCAAGGACATCTTCCACAAATTCAAAGAAAGAGGAGATCTTGACAGAACTCAACAAGAAAAGAAGGCTTCTTCTACTGGACACTCAGAAAGATAATCCCTAAGATTCTAGCTTTTCGAAGAGAGTTGGAAGAAATTGCTCTAAAGCATTTAGGGACAGTATCTGAAAACAACACTACCAGTACTCCTTCAGTTAATACTGGTAGTGAGTCAGTTAATACTGGTAGGTTTGATCCTGATGATTCACCTATGCCAGAGCTCGAAATCTTTCACATGTTGAGAGAACAGGAATTTTTTATGAAGCATCTTATGATGAAGAGGGTGTGATAACTGACTTCAACAGCTTACCAACAGAAATTGAAGTCAGTCCTACTCCTACTCTTAGGATTTACAATATTCACCCAAAAAGTCAAATACTTGGTGATCCTAAGTCAGTTGTGCAAACTAGAAGCAAAGTGCAGCAAAAATCAGGAGCTCATGCACTTTTTAGCTATATTCAAAAGCAGCAAAGAAACAATCACAAAGATCAACAGCATTGTTTGTTTGCCTGTTTTCTATCTCAGGAGGAACCTAAAAAGATTTTTGAAGCTCTACAAGATGACAGTTGGGTTCAAGCCATGCAAGAGGAGTTGTTACAGTTTAAGCTGCAACAGGTATGGGTTCTTGTAGATCTACCTCACGGAATGAAGGTAATTGGTACAAAATGGGTCTACAGAAATAAAAGAGATGAAAGAGGAGTGGTTGTCAGAAATAAGGCAAGATTGGTGGCCCAAGGGTACACGCAGGAAGAAGGTATTGACTATGATGAGGTTTTTGCTCCTGTGGCAAGAATAGAAGCTATCAGGTTATTTTTAGCCTTTGCCTCATTTATGGGGTCATAGTATACCAAGGGATGTAAAAAGTGCCTTTCTGATGGCACTTTAGATGAAGAGTTTTGTCCCACAACCTCCTGGCTTTGTTGATATCTGATCACCTAAGAAGGTTTTTATAAGGTAGTCAAAGCTTTGTATGGACTCCATCAAGCTCCTAAAGCTTGGTAATGCTGACTTATCTACATTCCTAGAGAAGCATGGATACAAGAGGCGGTTACGATTGACAAGGACTTTATTTAGTAAAAGAGACAAGGAAGGATATCTGCTGGTCAAGTGTAGTTGTTGAATCATTTTTTGATCTACCATAAAGTCTGGTAGTGGTGACGTTTGAAGTCTTTGATGAAAAGCAGATTTTAGATGAGTTCTATGGGTGAACTCACATTTTTCTTAGGATTACAAGTCAAACAGAACAAGGCAGGAATCTTCATATCTCAGGACAAGTATGTAGCTGAGATACTCAAGAAATTTAATCTTGTAAATGTGAAAACTGCAATAACCCCCATGGAGACCAAAGTGGCATTGACAAAAGATGAGGAAGCTGTTGATGTGGATGTACACTTATACAAATCCATGATAGGTTCTCTCATGTATTTAACTGCCTCTAGGCCTGATATAATGTTTGCAGTATGTGTTTTGTTCGCGTTTTCAAGGCATCCTCTAAGACTTCACACCTTTAATGTTGTGATGAGAATCTTCTTTAGTTCCTGTAGGGCAAACCACATTTGGCCTTATGGTATCCAAGGATCACCCTTTGACCGGGGGATTGCATTCTATGTTAGTGATTATGGTGGGTCAAACCTTGACAGGAAATCCACAACAGGTGGTTGTCATTTTCTTGACAAATGACTTATTCATGGCAATGACAAGTAACAGACCATAGTGGCTTACTTCTACACATGGAAGCATGAAATATGTAGTGCTGCAAATTGCTGATGGAAAGTATTGTGGGTTCAAAATCAACTGCTGGACTTATGGTTCAATTTTATAAAATACAATACCTCCACATTGATAATGAAAGCACAATTTGCATTGTGAAGAACCCTGAGTATCATTCCAACGACAAAGCCATCGGATACGGCACCATTTGATAAGAGATTGTTAGAGAAGAAGTCATTAGGGTGGAGGGTGGAGAAAATTCACACAGACTTAAATGTAGCTGACCTATTGACCAAACCTTTTGATGGACCACGGTTTAATTTCTTAGTGGTTAGTATTGGTATGATAAACCCATAGCTACGTTTAAGGGGAGGCTTAGTTATATAGTTTGTATAATTCTGGTAGTTAGTTTAACTAAATTCTGGCTTAAGTAGTATTAATTCTGGTAGTTAGTAGTATTAATTCGGGTAGTTAGTTTAAGTTAATTCTGGTATTATACAAACTCCTGCAGCATGTTTTTCTTTGTTTTAGACTAATTCTTGCAGGAATAGCATGGATTTGCAGATGTAAGGAAGGTGTGATAAGGTCTTTGTTTTGTAAGTCTTCAGTAAATACTTAATTCTGGTTGAAAAAGAGTTAATTCAGGTTGAAACATATTTAATTCTGGTTGACCAAAGTTAAGTCTGGTAGTGTTAATTTTAATTCTGGTAGGTTACCGTTAGTGCTGGTTGCGGGAAAATTGATTTTTGCTGTTTAAACACTGTTTAAATGTTACCGTTACAGATTTTTACGGCGCTATTGTCGTTAAAAGAGAAGCTATAAATAGATAAAGTTTGATTTCTCTTTCATACTTATCTTTTATTTACTCTCTCCCTCTTATCAAAGTAAAAATCTTCTTTATCTTTACAAAGGATATATTCAATTTTCTTTTTACCAGCATCTAGCACCTCACTCGTAACTAAACCCAGTAATTTTCAGTCCACATCACTACCTTTTATTGCAACTTTCAAATCATGGCTCAATTAAAATACTGCGACAAACATAATCAAGTGGGATTTTTGCGCAAACCTGACGAAAGTGCAGGGTTTGCAGAGATAGTGGATTTTCTAAGAGGTTCCAACCTCAGGTATGCTTTAACTAATAATTATAACACCCTGTGTTTTCAAGTCATTGATGACATCGATAAATCTACTATTTATTTTTAGTGTCGTACGCGTTTGCTTGTAATTTCATGTATTAAGTAAAATCGCGTAAGACAAAAATTAGCGTTCAATGTAAACGGGCATCAAACAATTAAGTGTTTACATCAAGCAAGGGTTAAGTAATTATTTTGAGGATAATTATTAACTTTGTTCATTTTATTTTTATTGGTTGCGTAAAGTGATTACGTTTCGCAATAAAATACGTTTAGGCATACCCGGAACCATCAAAACTTTTCTACGCTTCAACAAATACCCACTTTTATACCCAATACATAAAAGTTACAAAAATATATCACATATATCATACATAGGATGAATTTGTTGCAATTTGTACAAGAAAAATGAAATAAATCTTTCAACTAGGTCTTTGTACCATATCATCTCATTAAACCTTACCATACTTTGTTTCTTTAACCAAGAACCAAGATCCTTAAAACCCTCATTGTGTCTTGGACCAACTATTGCATACTTTTTGACCAAGACTCACCATATATACATGTATACTAAAGATAGGAAAAACATACAAGTAAAACATTTAACCAAAAATCAATATTGTTCTCCCTTTTTGCTCCTCCAAGCTCATGGCATCAAACCCCCTCCCAACCAAATCCATACAAAATTTTATACAACCTATACACACATATACACATCATATCTAAGATATTCTAAGATATTTCCAAGCATTGGCTAACCATTTACAAGTAATAATCAAGAAAAGGAAGGATTAGGGTTTCATAACCTAATCTAGGGTTTCATATTTGCAAGTTTTGGTTTTGTGTCTAAACAAGGGTTTAGCACTTATTTCTCTTCAACATCATTCATCATAAGGTCTTCTATAAACCTTTATACTTTCATTTTATGAGTTAATGTGTATATTATGTGCTATATAGTGAAATCACCATTAGGATATGTTTAACTTGTAAACATGGATTTTTCTTGTAAATATAGTTTTATGAGCTTTTAGTCATGATATGTGGACACTAAAATAAATTCATAATGGGAGTAAAATACTTGTACACTTGTGGTTATGATGTAAAAATGGTTATGGATGAACTTGTAGTAAAAAGTTACTTATGGAGATTATGGTTTAAAAATGTTGTTAAGGACTTAATGACTTGGACAAATGGACAAATTATGAACTATGGATTATATAATATGTATAATATAGTATATTAAGAGTAGGGGAAAAACTTGTGGAAATTACTTAGTTAAAAAGTATATAAAACAAGTTTAATAAATAAGTAAATATATAGATATTAAGGGGCTGTTTGGAATCGAATTCCAAACAGTGGATATTATGTTTTATAAATATTCTACATCTCGTAACGATTCCGAAAAGGTAAGAAACTTGTCAAACGGATAAATAACGAAAAAGTTACGCTAATTACGAGTTATACGTTAATTAAACGAATTTTATAAAATAACTTTTATAAAAACTAAATCAAACAGCAAGTTTGATAATTTTAACTAATAAAACATATTTTTAGGATTCCAAAATGATAAGAATCGTAATTTTTCAATTAATATCGAATTAGTTATGAATTTCGCGGGTTTTCGGTAATTAAAAGTTTATAAAAATAATTTTATAAACTATGAACAGTAAAAACACTATTCATGACAGAAACTTTTATTTTTGTAAACCTTATAAATTGATAGAATTTTCAATAACGAGAACGTGCTCGAAAGAATCGCTAAAAACGGAGCTATAACGAATAAAATACGACGTTTACGGGTTTTACGATAACTAAAACTATAAAAATAACTTTATAACTGGTGTGAACAGTAAAAAGTACTGTTCATCAGAGGATCAAAAATATGAAAATGTCAAATTATGATAACTCGTCCTAATACGAAAGCGTGGGCATAAGAAACGTCAAAATCGGGCTTAAAACGCGAAAGTTACGCCAGTTTTACTACAACGGTAATTATAAACGTTTTAACTTATTAAACACAATTTTACCAAAACAATTAGATGGTGATTGAACTATATAGACCTATATGTGGTATTAGTTAAGCAAAGTGCTATATTACTAGGGAGTTTCATAATGAGGCCTCTTCGGGGTGGCGTATCGACGAGTTGCTGGATTTACGATTTAAAGTGTCCTAGCTCCTCATACGTTTCATAGCCCCACGTTTTACATGCTTTTGTTTTATAGTTTTTGGGGTCAAAACGTGCAATGTTTTACAACTGGACCGAGTGGTTACTTTTACAATTATTGATTACGTATGCCTAAGTAGCGATACCCTAGTTGAGCCCATTATCATGAACTGTCAGTTACTGGATTGTGAGCGCGAATGTTATGAATAGATCTATTGGGATTGACATCCCCGTTCGGGTGATTAGCTATCACTGGGCAAACGAACATATACCATGTCGAACATAGGATGTTGCGGGTTAGAACATCATCACGGGCAATGTAGGCCATTTATATGGTATTCATTTATGTCGAGCTTCAGTGTCATGAGCTTAGGGCAACGTAATTACATTTATATGATGTCTGCATCTGTTGCATTATCATACTCTTGGGAAAATCTTGTGTCCTTCAATATTTGATTTATCAAAACCTATGAATTCCCCTACATTATTGTTGACGTTTATATTGCAATGTTTTTCAGGGGATCAGTAACACGAGTGCAAGGGATAAAATTTGTGGTTTGATTTGGATAATCTTTGCATTAAAGATTTTGTCGCATTACATTTTGTATAACTGTATTGGGCTAGAAATCTTTGTATTTTGAACAAGTGGACAAGTGAAGCTTCGGCTTATGTAACAAATACTTTGTTAATTCCAATGTATCAGTTTTAAACGACTTTTTGGTCGTTCTATATACATCTTGTGTTATTGATCTATAAAGTAACACGCCCCGGACCCTTATTCCGCTGCGACCCAATTTGGGGGTGTTACATTCTCTCTACAAGGGAATGGAATGCGAGGTCTCCATGACCCGCTTTATGTGTTTAGTGATTGCTATAATACAGGCAGGTTACGCGTAATCTATAATGTTACGAGCTATTTAATACTATTACAAACATAATCGTTTCATATGTTTACGCGGTAGTGGATTAATTGATTTTTCATTCTTTACAAGCCACATTATTACGGCGTAACCCGTTCAATGGTTACGCCGTAATCCCTATATGCTAATCTTAATATGTCTGAAATTTTTACAAAACCATGTATATTAGTAAATGAACTTTGTGGGTAGGTTCTCTAGAAACCTTCACGATACTTCACTCGTCCACTTGGGCCACCAAGTGGTCTAAAAGGCTTGTTTCATACGCTAAATGCAACTGTGATTCCTATGAAAGTGATTTAGGATTGTATTTCTATTTTGTACATTTTGGTATCTTTCTTTTAATCGGTTTTATGCTTTTGGTATTAGTTTTCTTGCAGCTATTACAGGTTGATGCACATGGAGTAGTGCTAAGTCGAAACGTGGCTATAAGAAAGCATTTCAAACCCGGATTAGTTAGATACCATGCTGTAGATGATGATGGGTTGTTTTTGTGTTGTGGATGTTGCTCATAGAATCAGACTTAGAGCATGGCTTAGAGCATGCAGTCTCTTCATTATCTTGAGAAAATCTAGGGGAGTTTTCCTTTCTAATTATACTCTTATCTTTAATTTTCATTTCCTTAATGTACAATAGGGACATTGTACAAATCAAGTGGGGGGATGGGAGTACAATTATTAATTGACTAATATTTGCCTTTGATTTTCTAGTTTTATTTGAAAATGGTGCCAATTTTAAAAAATTTGACATATTTTTCTTACTAAACTAGAACTAATCTTTGCCGAATGCACATTACCCTTTATTATTACTTGGTGAGGTTTAAGCCTGATGTTTCGTTTTCATCTTATTATACAAAAATCCACCAAAATATTGAGTATGCCAGAAGTATTGTAGACTTTAGAACTTGGCATGTGCATCATTTGGAGACCTAATTGATTAGCAGGAATAGATGGTTCGAGAAGGCAACATTTAGGAATTCACCCAAATAGCCAATATATATATATAATATTTATATATATATATATATTTATATATATTATATATATATATTAAATATCCTATTATATATATACAATATATGATTTATTTTATATATATATTATATTATAAATCAACTTTGTCATACTAACTTGTCGACATCCCGTGTTAAAATCCTTTTGTTGCACTAATTATTAGTGTGAGATACCCCTAGATCACCCTTGTTGAGCCAATGTATATTTTCACCCATTGTTATATGTTTAGTTACACCATTTTACCTTAGCTAACCCTGTAGTCTATATTTATCCTTGTGTTGAAATTTCTGGCTACCTAAGTCTATGGTTCAGGAAAATGGTTTAAAGATTGGCACTTTCGTTGATGACATATTATTTTGATCATAAAAGACCCCCCAGCATTGTCACTTTCGATACTATTTATCTCAAGTGGGGGATATGTTAGTTATGTCCAGGAGTATAATAAAAATAAAAAATAAAAAGGTGGTGCAACTATAAGCCACCTAATGTGATGACTCCTAAGGTTGGTTATGTGTTATAAAACCAACTAAGTATAAAGGTGGTGTAACTATAAGCCACCTAGTGATTTTGAGGATGGTGCAACTATAAGCCATCTGATGTTATGAAGAATGGGTTAGCACGCTCCGCAAGATCTCATTATTAGCTAACCCACTGTGAAGATATGATCAAGTTTTCGCATTTGAAGACTTGGACTATGGATGGACAGTAGCCAGTTATGGATACCTTAGATTATTAGGACTATTGTTTGTGATTTTTATCTTAACACCAATTAAATATGTATCCCATGTCTATCCTAACCACCCAATAAACCTGTATTATATCCCCCATGTTGCCTTTAAGAATTGTTTAGACCCTAACAATAACTGGTGCAGATTTGTGTACTCTCCAAGCTTATGATGGAATACATACTATGACTGTGCAGATGAGCGATCACCCTGAAAATGAACACTTAAACTAGTTGAGAGTTGAGTGATTTTTGATCCCCTTTTCGTGAGGTGTTTGGCTTTGATGTTTCTAGCATAAGTCTTTTATAAATTCATTTCTTTGGGTTAAACCAGAGAAATCTTTTTATAAACTGTTCTAACAGGTCTACTTGAGGGCAAACAGAAGTCAAGTGGGAAGATATTTGATGACATCAAATATTTGATACTTTTTAGTGTCAATTTTCCTCTAAAAATACTTGCAATTGTCTTATAAATACTTGAATTTGGTACTTTTATGGTTATTTCATTTTTCAGGTAAAATGAAAGTATGCGACAAGAAACACGAGAAAAGGACGTAAAAATGAAGAAAACACAGGTTCTTACGAGACTTTACGGCGTAACCCCTACGATAGTGTTACGCCGTAACATATTCAAGGGAAGACACGTCACCCAGCAAGATTACGGCGTAACCTCCCTAAAGGCTTAGGTCGTAACACTATTATTAAAGAGGGATGAGTTTTTTGAGTCAGCATTACGGTGTAACATGGACAATTGATTACGCCATAACATCCTTTAAGCCTACAAGATGGAAAGTGCACGTCAACAGTTTACAGCATAAACACCTAAAAGGTTACGCCGTAAACTATTCAATATCTATAAATAGAGGCCTCATTCAAACAATTCGATATCAACCTATTTCCATACAGTTCCATACGGGGTGATCAAGGCCTTCATAGCTCAAAGAATTCCACAAGAAGTCCAAGGGAGATCACACTTAAACTTACTTTTGTATTTAATCGTTCATAAACAACTTCTGTAAGAATTATGAGTTTTCCATCCATGATTGTCTTTATTAATTCTTGCTTTGTTGTTGCCATGAGCGGCTAAGCACTTCAAGTGCTGGCCTAGTCATGAATTTACTATCATTATAATACTTGTTTCCTGTTAAATCATGGTTTCGTTGGATATCCTTTTGACTATCGTGTAACCCTGGGTTTTGGTAGTATTGCGGGTGGTTTAGATCATGTTAATCCTGTTATTAGATTACCACTTGAACATGGGATTAGCAGGGTACTAGGGTTGGATGATTATTCCAACCCTAGTGTAGGAACTAACCCTGTTACCGCCTCTATCACTTAATATACTTAAAAAGCACATGAACTCTTTCAGAGAGGGTTAATAATCTGTATAGGTTATTAGACTAGTTCTTGGGATAGTTGGGATTAATCACTATGACCTGGTTGCCCTACCTTCGTAACTTTCAGGGGATTCAGGATCGCAGGAATTATAGGGCAGACTAAAGATATCTATTCAGGTCTGTCGACTTTAGAAACCACCAATGAGACCATGATGTAACATTGCACAGGAAAACATAGTTATAACGATAGTAATGTAATGGCTAGGCTAGCACGCTTCTCTCCCTGATATCTTCTACTACTTTTACTTTTCGCATATTTACTTTCTTGTTTATCTCAAAATCAATCTTAAAACTACTTTAAAACGTGACACTTCAAATTAAGACTAATTAACACTTAGTTCTTGGGACGACCTCGGATTTACCATCTCTACACTATCGCGACGGTTCTTGACACGTTAGTTGCTTTTGTAAAGGTTAATGCGGAGTTTTATAAATTTAAAACTTGAATAAAATATATTTTAAAATAAAATACGCATCAGCCATCTACAAAACAATCAAAGTTTAGAAAATATTAATATTTTTGATAAATAATCTCTTAAAAATTAACTACCCATGTTTATATAAATAAACAATTAATTTTAAAAAGAGTTTAAGATCCAACTTGACGTTCTACCATTAATGTAGTTGATCTACTAGAAATGAAAAACACAATAGGGAATCAGTGAGTGATAATTGTCTATATATTCAACTCTTAGTCATATGGGTCTATGACATCATAATCCGAAATTATAATGTCAAGATTAAGGCAATATTATCCAGAATAATATTGTCAAGTTGACATGTTTCACCACATCATATGCCTAGGGTCGAAGGTCTGACCTATCATATTCGTTTTAAGTCGTCCAATACAAAATCTATAATTATATAGTCTCAGTCTTGATGACCATACGATTATTATATTACCTTATTTTGAAATTCACCTAAGACTGTCTTAGAATAAAAAAACTCAAATGATTTCGTACTTTGATGGCAAATGACTTAATTTTAAGGGTATAAGTATTTTGATAAAACAAGTGTACTAAAAACGTGTACAAGTAAGCATGCAGAGATCCTTGTAACACCAAATTTTAAAACATTTTCTTCTTTGTTTTAATTTCTATATATTAAAAAATCCCTTATATTTTATAATCCTCAAGTGATATATAAAATTAGGGTTAACTCGAATTAGTTTACAATATTCGAGTATAAGTAACTATTACTACGGGAAAAGATTAAATTTCTCACGGGAGATAATCAAACCCTAGATAGATACCCGCAAGGGATTTATTCCATCATTATTAAAAATACGACATACTTGTAATATCGTTAGAACATTGACGTAAAAAATTTGTACTTGCATTGTTTTGTCGTGGGATATCTTTCGGGAACCACTAAACCCATGCATTATAGAACTACAATAATTTTACATATATTGCATCTCGATCGAGCAAATTGTACATATCAATACATATACAATAAGAAAATAATCTATAATAGATTATTACGAATGATTTTAGTCCATATTAATTTTCAAAAACCACTTTTGCACATATATTAAACGTCACATATATATTTAAGCAAAACCAAACCGAAACATTAATCATACTAAAACAAGTAAACATGTATGGACATAAATGACCAAAACTCGCCATATAATTAGAAAAACCAATCACCAAAATAAGACCCCCAACATGTGGTCGGAATCATCCTAGAACATGTGGTACACATACATCGATAAATCAATTGCAAAGGTCATTATACTTGGTATATACAAGAAAACTACGCGTAAAGCTGATTGAACAGAATTTCCGACTTTAGACCATGATTAGACAAGGAAAAAGTCTTCCTCGCTTTTCACACTAAACTAAAAAGTTTTAGGTAATAGAGTTGTGAACTCCTAAAAAAAATTGTGGGCTAACTCCTCAAGGGTAGTCGAAAAAACAATTTTAGTAGATGAAGGTAAAGCATTCAGCACAAAAAAGACAATCAATCAAGCATGTAAATTCAAGGTGTATCAAGATTTTAGCATCAAAATGAATTTACCACATTAACAAGAATGCATAGATGACGTATTAAGCTTATGAACCATGATTTACATGCACGAAAAAACATGGTTATCAATTTAAACAAGTAAATAAGCAAAAATAAGTCATTAAACACGAATTATAAACCAAGTTCCATAATGAGGGTGTACAAGCATGTAAAAACGCAAACCATATTATTTTTTCCAAATTTTAGTAACTCTTAGGAGTTGTAGGATATTGGAAATCATAACATAATGGAAGATAGATGGATTAGCCAAATCTAGAGAGAGAAAGTGAGAGAAAAAACTTTCTAGTAAGAGAAAGTGTAACTTGTTTAATGAAATTACTAACCACCTCTTCCATGGCATGGAAGAGGCTTATATAGTTGCTTACAAACTGGCCTAAGGGCCTTGGTAGTAGGCTTACACGTTGGGTTTAATACCCGGCCCATTACCGAATGTTATACATTAACCGATTAACTACGAGCTACAATAAACGGTAAAATACACAGGATGATCGAGTCTTTTTCTAATATCTAACAATCTCCCCCTAAGGGAGGTTACCCCAGAAAATACTAACTTAAGCTCAGCAATCTTGATCTTGTATTTAGCTCGTAGTCTTTGATTCTTCATGTAATATCTTATACTTTGAAGTAGTGATCTTTGTCTAGTGGCTTGTGATTGTACTTGATATGTGATCTTGAGCTTCTTTGAGATCATCAGCCAAATCTAATCTTTGATCATCAACTTGTGGACTTTTGTCATCTTGTGATCTTGTGTCTTACGGACCGACATGCTCATACCCTTCTTGATCTTGAAAACTTGAATAATTTGTTCTTGAAGTTCTTTAACTTTAATACTTGGCCACTTCAAGAGGTACGTGTAATATCAGAGTTGTAGAATCTTAGAAACATATGCTTGAGCTTTCTTGTTTCTCTTGATTGTGTTGGTGAGGTATGGAGCATGCGGTTAATGGACTTGTCTTGGCAGAACAGGATGATCTCCATCTCCATTCATTTTTATTTGAACCCTTTAATAAACAGTTTGCATAAAGAGAAAAGTTGAGTTTGAAAATTAATTGACGTTGTTACTTAGTGAAAGTGTTTTTGTAAAACACCAGCCAAGAGTTTTAAGCTTTTTATCAAAGTTCATTTTAAATGTTCAATTCATTACTGAACTAGTTTGATTTCTTGTAGAAGCGCCACCTCATTTTTTTCAAGTTGACACATGTTTGACTCCATTAAGGATCTCACAGTCAACCTACATGAGCTTGTTTGATGTGGCATCATGCAGGATTTTTCCTATCTTATTGTGAATACTTAAGATCTCCTCGGATGTTCTTGGCAGTTACCATAGGATTAATGCGTAGGGTCTCTTTGATAATCCTTGTATCACATTGTATGGATGAATAAGTAAAATAGATTAGCAGTATTAATGAGATTAATTATTGATCTCTTTGGCTTAGGTCTCAAATTGTGCATTTGGTTTTAGTGATCTTGTGGCTGGAGCTGACTGCCACCTTTTAATATCAACTATCTCAGGTGAGAAAGTTATTAGTATAACGTGTTTAGTCTCCATGAGAAAGATGAAATAGAAAATCTTTGAGAGATTCTGAGTGGATAGGGAGGGTTGCATTGCTTCATAGTCCATGACGGCTTTATTCAATGTCAGCAATAATTCTTTGTGATTATGACAGCAGAGTTTTGACCACCCCCCCACCGCCCCCCAGGTCGGCCTATAGTGTATGCGTGGCTTTTTTGATTTTGACACCTGTAATCCTTTCATGTCGTTGTACATAACTTTAACACTTTCAGGCTTACCGAGCTTCATGACTAGAACCTTGTGGGTTTGTTCCAGTTCTTTCTCCATCTCAGTCGACACTCATTCCTTATTCTCACATTTACTTCCTTTTTTATGTCATACTAAGGACTTTACCCCAACTAATGATTATCCCGGGTAAGTATCTTATTGAATATTCTTTATTCACATGTATGTTAGGATTCACTTTAGGTATTAGAGAGGGAAATAGATGGTTGGATGAACACTTAGTAAGAGAGAGTAAAAAGGAAAATATTAGCTTAGTCTAATGTGAGAAATGAACAACCAATACCCTCTCCATGTATGAAAAGGGTTTATAAATGTCATACCAAGGCTGGGCCATAGGCCCTTAGTGGGTTGGTTATGGCCTTTGCACGGTTAGCTGACTAAACATATCATTACTAATTACTATGAGCTATGAATACTTATATTGGAAGTGACTAATACTTTTCTGTATTTCTAACAATCTCCCTCTAAGGGAGGTCACTTTAATTTACAAAAAAATTAAACTTAGCATACTATGCTTTCAATTCGGTCTTGTGGTCTAGTCTTTAACTCAATCTTTAAACTTGTGATGATGTAGTGGATCATAGTACTTTAGATGTGATGCTTTGTTGCTTTATCTTGATTGAATGTGTCGATTGTGTTCTTGAACACCTGAGATCGCATTAGCCAAGCATATTCTTTGTCTTCACCATCTTGTAAATTTCTGCCATCTCATAGACATTCTGGACCGACATGCTCATACCTTTCTTGATTTGATAATCTTGAAAAGCTTTAATAATGCATCTTTCTTGAATTCTTTAACTTTAACACTTCGTCACTTCAAGAAGGACGTACGGTATCAGAGTAGCGGAAGTCTTGAAACATGTACTTGAGCTTTCATGATGTCTTTATAATTTGATAGGTGGGTATGAGCATGTGTATGAATCTTGTGAGTCAGCTGAATCTGGTACTACACATCCAATCATTAATATCATGCAATTATAATTATTGGTTTGCAATAAAGGGGATGGACGGAAATATGCTTTGACTTACCGCCCGTAGTTGGTTGGAGTAACCCATCAAATCTGAGAGGATCGACCTTTGGATCAGGTTGATTCAATTTAAGAAGAATCTCCTGTAGGGATTTACAGCATAATGTATCAATTCTTTTCTATCAATATTGTATCAGTTCATTAATCTCGCGCTGTTCTCTTTTTCGGAAGTCTTAAAGCAGACGCACGATAAGTGTGAAACATCGAGTTACTATCTCACTAATTGAAATAAACAATTGATTTGATAATCATCGTTGTGTCACTTGCTTAAATGTGGTTTTGTGACACATCGTGAGTGTGCATCTTCTTCAAAGATTCATCAACAATCGTCAATTAATAACCTAGAACAGTTTGATTTCTTTATTGAATCGCACCATCGTTTCTTTCCAGTTGTCATCAAGTTTGGGTTCATATGAATCGCACACGGTTTCCTACACATGAGCTTGTTTGATGTTAGGCTCAAGCAGATTTCCATCTTTCATAGTAAATGATAATCACTCGGGATGTTATGGCAAAATCACAAGGATAGGATGCGTAGGACTCTTATATGGATTGAACTTGTTATTCACATTGTGTGACATAACAAGCATGATTTGTACACGTGGTCCTATTGGAGGATTTATGGAATGATCTCTTTTGGCTCTAGACTCATTAGTGCACTTTGTTTTAGTGATCGGAAGCTGGAGACTGCTGCCAACCTTTTCAATATCATCTAACTCGGACGTGAGTAATTTGATAGAAATGACGTGTAATCTCCTTGATAAATGAAAAAAAAGAGTCTGTGAGAGACCTTGAGTGGCTAGGGAGGTTGTGCATTGCATTCACTTGGTTATGACTATCTTTAATGTCAGGACAAAACTTAGTGTTTCCGACAAATCATGTATTGACCTAGTTTCTGCCCTAAAGTGATGGAGGGCTTCTTTCTTTTCACCCTTTATCCTTAATTTCATTTTTCATTCTTCAACCCATTCAATGTTTATCGAGAACTTTATATCTTAATCCTTGTTGGGTTTGTTCCAGTGTTGCTTCATCTTAGTCGGCATTTTTCGATTTCTCTTTTTCCTTTGGAATCTTACTAAGGACTTCTTACACTAACTAGTGATTATCCCTAGGTTTAGTTCCCTCGATTCTTGGTTAGATCATGGGATTTTAAAGACCTATTGCCTGAACTCCATCCTTATAACTAATAATTTTATGTTACTTGGTCGGTCTTTAGGGTATTACAACACTATCGATACAATTCATTGAAAAGTTCAATCAGAAAGTGTTTGATATAAATATCAAAGATTTACACTTTGTGAGTTTTTATCATCACTAAAGCTCCCTCAACATGTGCATCGTAATTAGTTAGTACAAGGCAATGGTGGTGTGCATTGAGTCCATTTGTTATTAATCTCATGTACTTTTCATTGTTGATTCAGTTATTCACTTGGTCTCCCCGTATCCAAATTTTGTCTAATCCCTTGTTATTTGGGATATCATTTAGTTTAAAACGTTTGGGGACAATAGGGTACTCATGTATGAGTACTCTCAAACTATAAGGGAAACATTTTTCCCTTTAAATTTTGAGGGAATTTAAGACTGTGCTAAGTACAATAATTTGAAAATTTTTAAATTTACTAAGAAAATCTTGAAAATTTTATACTCGAGCACACTTTATTTTCACCATAAGTCTACACTACATATATACAAATTCATAAGTTTATGATATACGAAATGACCTTTAAGATATGAACACAATATGACAAAGTCATATTTCTCTCGCAGCAGTCCTGAGGTCAGTTCCGTAGATGTCTACCGCCAACAATTTCGCCAAACTCCTTATCATATCTCTCTTTACTTTTGCAGCTTGTTGATTGTCCGTTGACATGAATGAGTCTCTTTTCTTTTTTCCAATGTGTCTCCATCTTCCTTCGGCAAGTTACTTCTGTCGATATTCCTTGGTAGGTCTTCGAGCGAAGAAAGAAGTTCTGGTTACGTGTCATCACTGAACTTGTACAATTCGTCAGAGACCCAATAAACCTGTTACTCTTGTAGTATCGATCATTAATGAATCCTTGAGGTCTTTGTATGGTGTGTTTACGGGTGCCTTTTTCTGAGATTTTTTGTTTTTTTTTTATGGTCTTGTATGTATCAGGCTTGGTGACGTTGATCTGTTTTTTACTAACTATCAACTCTAAGTTAAGATCTTCAAAATCACTTTGAATAACCAGGACTTCTGGTGAAATTCTTAGAGCTATTGCAAAGTCAGCAAACAGTCATCCCCTAAAAGATTTAGAGTGATTATGAACAACAGGAGGACCAACTTATCCTTGTTATCTTTGATCCGAAGTACATGGAAAGTCACCTTCCTTGAATATATATATTACGTTATCAGCTTCTTTCACTCATTCTCTTCAAGTACCTGTATCCATGTTTCCTCATTACCTTGACATAAGTGACTGCCAAAAATATGTTTGTTTTTTTTTATAGAATATCACATCTCTCTTATATTGCATGCCTCTTGCTATGCATAGAAGGACTTTATGTTGTTCTCTTAATGTGAGTACTAATAAAGCTATTTATAGAAGCAACGCTTTAACAGGACCTTATATGTTTGGAAACATGTCTTCAATGCCTGGTAGATCATAATCGAGCGGCCTTTGTCTTTGGTAGTAACGTCGTGCTATGTAATAGTCGAAAACCTTTTTCCTCCTTGTAGATACTTGAGATAATTGTTAATGAAGTATTCAATATGGTACTCTTGGATGGTTTTCTACGGCGTGATCAAAGGAAGGGGTTTGGAAAGATCAAATGGGTAGTCACGCCTTTAGGATTTCCAATCAAGCTTTTCTGAATTGAAGCCTTGTAGCATTCTTCAAAGTCATATTCTAATTCAGCATAATTAGAGCGGGTGCCTTTGAGTAGTCTGAATGCTAGTCCTAACAGGATTTCTTGAGTTAAATTCTTGATTTCAAAGCCATTTCAAGATGTATCCGAGAAGTCTATAGAGTGACTTTCAGTGCTCTATCAATTCATCAAAGTCCTTTAACGATTTATCAGTAGAAGTAGAAGCTACGAGAGTCATCAACTACTTTTGAGTTGGTCCTTTCTGTAGAGTCTTGCCTTCATGCCAGTCAGGATCAGTGGGTTCTTGAGGTGGTATAGGTTTCTTGAACCAGTCACATCTAGAGGCATCCTCTTTCTTAGGTTCATCATCATTATCACCCGGATTCCCTTCTTGATCTTGTGGCATGTTTGAATCTGCACCTCAAACACTGGTTCTCTGTATTGAATCAGACTTTCAGATGGTTTTGGTTTGACTGGTGCTTTGGAAGTGCTAGATGTTGAATCTTTATTTTTTGACCTGTGTTGGTTCTGCATCTTTGATTGTCTTTCTCTTCTTTAACCCTCGGTAGATCAGTAGAAGGGTCTTCATCTTTATCTTTATCTTTTCGGCCCCGCTTCAACGAATATACATCATAAGAGAAGAAGAAATCTTTGTCGAGATTGTAATATTTTTTCAAACTATCATAGAAATCTCGCTGTTCAGGAGCTACCAGATATGATTTACTTTTCTCCATTTTGTCGATAAGAATCTTCTTTAATAAATCTCTATAAGTGTAGAAGCATCCTCATAAGTAGAATGTGGTTGAGAAGACACCTTTGCTAGAGTAACTTCATCATGTGATTCTTTAATCAATGTTTCGATCACAAGTAGCGACTAAGTTAGGACCTTCCTTGTGTAGAATCTGAGGCGGCTGATCTTATTACTTGCTTTTGATTATTGCCGTGAGAGACTCTTGAAAGGAATTTCATGAATTCTATCTTTGCGGTTCTCCCAACCTTGTATCTAATGGTCATCAAACTAAGAGTTGCACTTGAGTGTGTATAGGGTCCTTTCGAAGTTCAGCAACTTCATCTTTTTTTTCCATGTTGTGATTTATGTCGAATCGAAAGAACTGATGCGAAGTCAAGAAGTATAGATAGAGGATTTGTAGTTGCAATAGTTGGTGGTGGAGTGGGTGTAGCCAGAGGTGGTGGGGGAGTGAAGATTTGTAATGATTGTGGAATGTTTGTGTATACCGATGATGATTCAGTATATCCGAATCAGATTACAGTAGAAGAGTGGTGCTTGTGTTCTTGCAACTTCATGTTATCACTTGAACTCGTGTTGCAGGATAACAATTTTCTGCTTCTGAATGAGGAAATATCTAAAAAAATATTAGGAATTTGGATGCCAAGTCGGATGAATGAGAAGAACTAGTAACAGGAACTTCAGTCTTCTTCGTAACATTAGAAATTTTCACATGAGCATCGTTAATAACTTGTTCTTGAGTAGTCTCTAAATTTTCATTCCCTTGTTGAGCGTCATTCATTTCAGCATCAGCACCCTCACCTTGAACAACCTCTTTATTAGTCTGGGTAGGTTCTTTCAATCTTGCATCTACATCATCATCAAACTGGTTAGTAGTATCATCCATTTCTTTATCGCCTTTAATTACATCATCACTTTCTTCATCACTTTTTGATTTCTAGTTATCCATATTCTTTATCATTAGTGAGAAGAAGCTTCATCCTCTTCTTGATTATCATCATCAGATTCTTTATCTTGCTCTGAATCAGATTCTTGCTCTTTAATTTCATTCTCCTGTTCTCTGCCTTCATTACTTGACTCTTTCTCATTGTTTCTGTCATCTTCATCATTACCCCAAGACTCAGATTCATTCTCAGTAGAGTCATCTTTTGTCACATCGGGAACCCCTTGTTTACCACCAGTTCCTTCGCTTGTGACGGTAGGAGTGATCTTTTCAACACTTGGAGGTTTTTTGGCACATGTACTAAAACCACTAGGATGTGTCTTGTGAAAGTCCCTTAAGCTCTTCTTTCTTACTTCTTTCAGCTGAGCTTTTTTAGTCAAAGCAACTTCAGATAGCAGCTCAATTCCTTTACCACGAGCAACATCCACCTTTTCCTTTTCCTTTCCTTTAGACTTTGTTTCCACCAGAGGCTCTCTGATGACGATACCTGTTGCTGGCTTAGTTGAAGACTTCTTGACTGATCTCTTAACTCGTTTGCCTTTTGTGACAGGTTCTTCATCTACAGGAACTAGATCACTGTCCTTCTTAGTTGGAGAGGCTTTCTTGAATTTTCTAGCAATCTTGGGAGGTACAACACCTGTAGCATGGCCAAGATAAGTCTTGTAAGCCTTGGATTCCTTCATCTCAGGACTGGTCAAACATTCAGGTAGAACAGCTCCATAGATCTGAGATGCTTCTTTTCTTGAAACAAATCTTAAGGTGTTAATCAAGTAGTCATCCTTTGAGGTGTGCATCCCAATCTTGTTTCTCCATGAAAGTGTCTTGTCTTGAATAAGAAAGTGGTGAATGATAACTTTTGTGAATCGAGGGTAGTACATCTTTTCTTGCTTTTTGTAGACTTTGTTGTCAATATGATAAGTAAAGTCTTCCCAGAGTAGTTCCACATAGTCTACATACTTCTGATGGTACATGCCCCAAAGGATTTGTGCTCGGGAAAGACGAAGTTTGTCAAGACCACTAGTCTTTCCAGATAGGCTTCTGTTGATAATAGCAGCGAAAGTTCTCCAAGGTTGATGCATATGATCGATAACCACATCATTGAGTGAATTGATAACCTAGTATGACCGTGATCTCTTAAGAAAGATAAAGTGTCTTCTTCAGAAGGTAGAGCATCAAAGTCACGACCAGGTACTCTTGGGCAAATCTGAAAGATATCTTTGAAGACTTCCAAAGTAAGTTTGAATCTTTTCTTCTTGTCAAGTTTGAATCTGTAGAAGTCGTCATGCTTGTATACGCAATTCCAGAATTGATGCATATACACTTCAGGAACATCAACAGTGATGAGAAATGCAGGATAACATGGAGTGAGTGCAAGTGCATCCAGAACAACTTGAAATGTTTCTTCTTTTGGTTTTAATCCATGAGGGATTCTTCCATTGCATTTTCCAATGTCGAGTCGATTCTCTTTGGGAACAAGTTCAAGATCAAGCTTGGTTTGTTGAGCAGTGATGGAAGTCATGATTCTGCTAAGAGTTGTCACATGCAGTTCATACACAAGCAAATATATATATATGGATAATCTAGATCATGATTCAAGATTATTGATGCAGCACAGGGTTTACTACAGGGGATAGGCAAGTAATTATTGGGCAACAAATTTATACAAAGGCACACAATGCAAAGAACCGATTTACATGCAACTAGGATACACACAATGTCATATACCACATAGACTATAGGCAAACTAATGAAATCAAGGCAAACACTTAAGATTTCTAAGGAAAAAATACACCTAATTTAATCACCAAATGACAAGATAGGGTAAAATTATACTTAGATTAGGCTATAAGGTTGAATTATTAAGATTACGAGATTAATTCTATTTAGAAAAATCAAGTATAGATCGCCTATAAGATATGTATAGATCGCCTGTGTAATCATGTGTGTATAGATCGCCTGAGGTAGACCTATGTATTGATCGCCTGTGTAACAGATGCACGTATAGATCGCCTATGTAAAATCTATGTATTGATCACCTGTTGTACTTAAGTATGTATAGATTGCATGTGTTACAGATCTATGTATTAATTGCCTGTGTATATGTCTATGTATTGATCGCCTGTGTAAATACTTATATGTATTAATCGCCTGTGAAAATGTCTATTGTATAGATCGCGTGTGCAATTTTTACATAAACATTTCACACCCTTTTAAGCCACAATAATCATTTAAACATGAAGCTACAGCCATTTTCAATAATTTTTTACATCAAGAATTGAGCAAAACTTATGAACGAGTTATCCCTATTAAAAACTGGTATGGGTACAACAACTAGACCCCTAAGCGACCAAAACCCCTCTATCAATTTAACTTTTCATCCACTTTTCGATGAGATAAAATTTCAATTAGATTTTAGGGTTTTTCGAGCAAAATTCCAAGTTAAGGTCAGATATGGAAGTTTTAGCATTGATAAGTGTACCTTTTAGCTTAATAACGAGAATGGGACAAATTTCTTGAAGGTCTTGTAAGTTAAAAATGGAGGAAAAGGGTATTGAAATGAGTGTGTGTTCGTGTGTTTTAACAAGGACATGGGAAGGGGATGAAAATGTTTAAAACTTTGAGTTTTTGGCATAAATGCCCCCAGAGGTTTAATAGCACTTCAACTTTTCTTAAAAACTTATCCTAAGGCAAACATAATTTTAGCAAATGGTAAAACTAGTCCTTAAGGTTTAGTAAACAAGAAAATGTCTCACATATTGCATTCATACCCCAAAAAGATTAAACATATAACAAATAAAGCCCAATTGAGTTGACATTTATCAACTCCCCTTTAATTATTCACCCTACACCATTAAAAACTTTTCCGATTGACACCTTATTAATTATAAAGAAGATAATTTTGACAGTTTCTCCCCCTCAAATACTGACCTGTTTTCTATTGAAAGAGTTGTAGTCGTTATTTGATGGATCAAAATTGTCTTAGAAAATGATGATTTGTTGAATCTGAAAGATGATTATTGTATATTTTGAAAATCAACACCCAAGAAAATAAGATTTCTCTTATTTTGACTCATAAGCGCACTGACACGTACACTTACGGATTATAAGAAGCACGGGTTGTGATGCAAAATAATCACAAGCCTTTGAATGAATATAAAGTAATTCATACCCGAGAAAATTAATTCCCGTTATGAGGTCAAGTAGTTTTTTTTGGACGACATACTTGCCTTTAAGATGATGACCGGGTTACTATCGGAAATACATATTTTTATATTTTTCTGATTTTTTTTAAAATGAAAATCTTTTTAGATTTTTTTTTAAAATGAAAATCTTTTTGGATTTTTTATGTTTTCATATGTACAAATATACATGATATGAGTTACCACCATCACTCGTCCATTTCCTCTGCCAGACGTTTCAACGTTTCTGGAGACATGCTTTTCATACCAAGCTTATCGATCAAGAAGTTAAATCTCTCTCGAGGAAAATGTTTAGTAAAGATGTCAGCCAGTTGGTATTCAGTCCAGACAAAGTATAGCTCCACGATTCCATTATTCACTTTGTTGGAAACACAAAAAGTGTCGGTCACTTCCAAAGTTGTAACAAGTCTTAGCTCGTAGTTAGTATAAGGATTAGAT
>BQNB010043428.1:17367-45514 GCA_026074375.1 Tanacetum coccineum | reverse complement strand
GCAAGCTCACCTTTATAGGAAGATAGGATCGAGGATTGTCAAATACAATGAAGTTCATTCATACTCCAAATACTTCACCTCCTCCACTTCAAAGCCACCTCAACCTTATTTCTCATGTTGTCTTCTCATTCCTCCAACCAATACACTTGGATCACCTACCTTTTCCTCATTCCTTCAACCTATACACTCGAAGTATCTACCCTCTTGTCTTGCCTACTTCTCACCTCTCATGACCTTTTCTAAACTATCTAAGAAATACACAATCACCTTCACCTTTATTTTTCATATCTTCTCCTCAAACCTATATACTCGGAGCACCTATCTTCTTCTCATTCCTCCAACGGATATACACGGAGCACATACCATCTTCTCATATCTTCTTCTCATATCCACATAATACCTTTTTGCTTCGACAAAAGGGGGAGAAGGGAGTGTAAACGGGTAACTTTACGAGTAACTTTTAAATTTTACTATGTGTTATAGTTTACATAGTTTGTCATCATCAAAAAGGGGGAGATTGTTAGTGCAAATATTACGATATTTAATCTATACGATATCTTTAAGTTTTGGTGATGACAAACATGTGATTTGTAATACGTAACGTAAAGTGCGCAAGTTACTCGTAATCACAAATTATCAATGCATACTTGCATCCACATATCTCGACGTCTCAAGTCTACATCAACACCGACATTTTTTTGCACCCAACGTAAATCACGTAAGGTATGTACAAACAACATTAAACTTGTAGGATGATCAAAGAAATAAGTTTTTGTTTTAAACTTTATATTTTAATAAAATATAAGAAAACTATTTCTCAAAAATTATTTAGACAATTTTTTTAATTATAAAGAAATATTTTATGTGGTAATTATTTCAAAATTCAAAATCTGGTTCTTTTCCCCCAAAACATGTTAAACTTTCACCACACAAGTTTGTCATCACAAAAAGATAAAAACAGGAGCGTCTGTCGGGGCGGCCCCTTAAATAGGCCTGCGGCCAGCCCCCTTAAATACGGCTGCCCACTATTTATCTGGGACGCAGTTTTTGACTAGATGTTTTTCAAGCTGCCTATAAATAGTGGGTCACATTAACTATTTTCACAACCCTTTTGCACGAATTTCTTTTAGTTCTTTCTCTCTCTAGATCTCACTAAATCTCTCTAAACCTTTGATCATTTAACTTGTTTAATCTTGTTTAAATGTGATCCAATCTTCTATCCTTTCCTTCTTCCCTCAAGTGCAAGAGAAGAACTTTCGTCATCGTCAAGATACAAAGTTATGTAGTCTAGTTAGTTCATTTGTAACATATGTTACATATAGATCGAGTCTATGTCTTCCAATCTTTAGTAGTGTGTAGATCCGAATGGTGTGTACATTCAGAAGGGTTGATTGTGGGTTGGTTAGTATTTTGGGCCTTAAAATACATTAGTGTAATGGTAGATTGGTTCTAGCTAAGATTAGGACTCGACATTTAGCTTAGTGTCGAAAAATAATGTAAGCGACGCGGTTTATGTGTTTAGGCCATAAAACACAAGGTTTGTTATGTTGGGCCATAAAACATAATAGGTTTGGTTGTACCCGAAGAAGAACTCGACATCTAGCTTAGTGTCGGAAAATAATGTAAGCATTGGTATAAGGTTTTCTCCGCCGAAAGGGAGCTTGTTGATTAGTGAAGTAACTCTCGAGTTGGATACTCGAGGAGTGGAGTAGGGCAAAGAGGAGCTTCGTGACCAAACCACTATAAATCATCATGTCGGTTTGCATTTTCTTTTACCTTTCTCTTTACTTATGTCTTTACATTTATCGCTTTACTTTTACACTTGCATTGTGCTTATGATTGTGTGCATTGGTTGTGTATGTTGTGTAGGCTTTGTAGTAAACATTGTGTGTGTGGATTTATTGGTAGAATATGCGCTTGTTATTTTAAATCCATTATCGACACTTCTTATATTGCATCAAACTTGAATGGTGATTTGATACAAATAATCTAGTCTGAAAACCTCTTCTGGAGGCGGCCCCTTTAAATAGGGCAGCCTTCTGATGTACTTGGCGGCCCCCATATATATCTATGGGACCGCCGACAGAGAGTTATGTAATTATTGATATAAAATATTTTTGTTTTGAAAGGAAAAATGTATTTACCCCCCGCCCTTACGGTTTTCACATAAAACCCATTTTGGTTTAATTATTGCAAGGAATTGTTACTTAATCGTTTGTATTTGAGAATTGCAGTAATTATGGAGTACTTGGTAAAGTTTAGCAAAAAGGCACGCATTATGGAGCTTAAACGAAGAAATATGAAGATTACTGTTTTGACAACCAATGATGACATCAAATAACGTCTATTTTATAGCATCATTTATCCCATGTAAGTAACCCGTTTTGTATAATTATTGCAAAGAATGTTACTTAATCGATTCATATTTAAGGATTTGCAGTTAATTATGGAGTACTTGGTTGGAATTATGCTAAAAAGGCACGCATTTTGGAGCATAACAAAATAGAGTTCGAGAAGTCTACTGATCTGACAGAAATACACCGTATTATTCTAGACCTATAACGACGTATCCAAACTTTGACGAATCAAACGACCATTGCCTGACTTTGAAGAATACGCCATATCCACATCAACGATACGCAGTATATAATACTTTGTCAACAAAGAACGAAACAAGTTGGATTTACCAATGCACGTTTCCATCAGAAGATACGGAGTATCGGTGCTACAACTTCATCAAGAAGCCATCGAAGATATTAAGACCAATACGCTGTATACATGAGACCCCTATACGCGTATTCACAAAATAGTAATTTAAATAATTCTGGAAGATATCAAAGTGATCCTTACTACAATAAAATCCCCATACGCGTATCCCACGGTTGCTCGATCCGACGTATCGTACGTGTTTCTATATCTATAAATAGACGATCCTTAAACTCAGTTTTAGGTATGCAAGTAATCCTTAAACCCCAAGTCAACAAGAGACGAATTAAAAGCGGCATAGAAGGTCAGAAAAGAGCCTCAAGATCATCGGAAAACTCTTGTAATCTTCGCGCAACTGAATACACGTTCGATTAAGGTTTCTTTATGTTCATATATCAAACCGTGTGTATTTTTACAATGACTATCGGCTGATACCATTAGGTATCAACCATGTTTTTGAAGATCTAATGTTTGGTTTATTTATCTTGATTGTTTAATTTATCATTGATTGTTGTTTATGTTTATCAATTTATATTTTTTTATGTGCTTAAGTATGCGACCTATCATTCAACTGGGTCTAGTCCTACATATTTAATGCACTGCAACTTCGGTGTTGTTTGGGCATAGGCTACGAGTCTAGTATAGCTCTCCATATTGCAATATATATATCTAGAATCATAGGATCACAAATATTGACCTATCTTTGCCCTTTGATTGTGAGCTTAGTTGAGCCATAAGGTGACCTTGGTACCAACGAGTACGTTCTAATCAATTGGTAAGGACTCGGACAGTGGACTACTAGTATATAAAGAGCCGTTAAGCAGTAAGTGGGTAAAGTCTCGATGAGCTAGGGTTTAGTAAGAGAACCATTATTAATCTCCTAAGATAGATTATAATCAACAAATGCTTAATTTATGCGGATGCATCTAATTGTGACAGGATTAGTGTGTCTAGGTCTTAGGAAGAACTACCACCTAAGTCTAGGAATGATATGCCCCTTTAAGATAAGACAATCATTGCACTAAATAAACAAACCTATGTTTTATCGGATTATTCATGGTTGATATGTTTTCCTTGCATTAGTTCTTGATCACTTCTTTATCGTTTGTTTGTCTTCTTGTGTGTGTTTATTGCTTTACTTGTCATCAAAACCTTAGGTTAGATAACCAAACCCGTACCAGTCTCTCAGGCTGAAACTCCCTTTTGCATTCGTCTTAGGTTAACTTAGATACTAAAATTAATGATAGGAATTAGGATTACGCTCTCGCTATAGTTATCGAAACTCTACTTACAACCAAAGCTACATCTTGTCCGGGTACACTGCTACATTTAAGTGTTGTTTTTAGTATAGTACAACATAATAATAAATAGTAAAACTTGAAATATTATAAACACCTAAACAACGTCACAATCATGTTTTTGGCGACGTTGTCGGGGGAATGAGAAAATTAATCTTGATTTATATTTTTATGGATTTGGTTCTTTTAACATTAGATCTAACCCTTAGGAGTAGTGTAAATTAGATTAGTGTATATTTTGTATATTCTGTATATTTTGTATATGTCTGATCTTAGTTTAATTGTATTGATGTTTGAATATTTGTGTGTTTAATTTAATTGTTTTCTAATACACTATTCTGGTAGATAACTCGATCGGGCGTATCCACTTCATTGGATTGTTACTGGTATGACATATCCAACTTTCTCACCAATACAACGTATTCATTCATTCAATTAATACGGCTTATCCTAATTCCATGGATACTGGCGTATCGAGTTATCTACTAGAATTGTGGTATTAGCAAAACAATTAAATTAAAACACACAATTATACAAACAAACATTAAATCTAAACAAATATACAAAATATACAGAATATACCAAGAATATTCACTAACCATCAACAGAGCACTAATCTAATTTACACTACTCCTAAAGGTTAGATCTAATGTTAAAAGCCAAAACATAAAATATAAATCAAGATTAATTTTCATTCCCCGACAACGACGCCAAAAACATGATGTGTCGTTGTGTAGGTGTTATTTATGTATCAAGTTTTACTATTTATTTTATGTTGACTATACCTAAAAACAACACTTTAATGGACAGTGTACCCGGTCAAGATGTAGCTTTGGTTGTAAGTAGGGTGTCGATAACTAAGAGCGAGAGCGTTAATCCTAATTCTATCAGTAATTTAGTTATCTAAGTTAAACCTAAAACTAATGCAAAAGGGGAGTTTCAGCCTGAGAGATTGGTACGGGTTTTGGTTATCTAACCTAAGGTTTGATGACAAGTAAAGCAATAAACACACTACAAGGAGACAACAAACGATAAAGAAGTGATCAAGAACTAATGCAAGGAAAACATATCAACCATGAATAATCCGATAAAACATAGGTTTTGGTTTATTTAGTGCAATGATTGTCTTATCTTAAAGGGGCATATCCATTACTCTTAGACATTAGGTGGTAGTTCTTCCTAAGACCTAGACACACTAATCCTGTCACAATTAGATGCATCCGCATAAATTAAGCATTTGTTGATTATAATCTATCTTAGGAGATTAATAATGGTGCTCTTGCTAAACCCTAGCTCATCGAGACTTTACCCACTTACTGCTTAACGGCTCTTTATATACTAGTAGTCCACTGTCCGAGTCCTTACCAATTGATCAGAACGTACTCGTTGGTACTAAGGTCACCTTAGGCTAAAAACCTAAGTCACATTCAAAGGCATTGTTGGTCAATAACTTTGTGATCCTATTGATTCTAGATATTATATATTGCCAATATTGAGAGCTCTCTAGACTCGTAGCCTATGCCCAAACAACACCGAAGTTGCAGTGCATTAAATATGTAGGACTAGACCCAGTTGAATGATAGGTCACATACTTAAGCACGTAAACAAATATAAATTGATAAACATAAACAACAATCAATGATAAATTAAGCAATCAAGATAAATAAACCAAACATTAGATCTTCAAAAACATGGTTGATACCTAATGGTATCAGCCGATAGTCATTGTAAAAATACACACGGTTTGATATATGAACATAAAGAAACCTTAATCGAACGTGTATTCAGTTGCGCGAAGATTACAAGAGTTTTCCGATGATCTTGAGGCTCTTTTCTGACCTTCTATGCTCCTTTATTCGTCTCTTGGATGTGACTTGGTGGTTTAAGGATTTACCTTGCATTACTCTAAAACTGAGTTTAGGGATGTCTATTTTAGAGTATAGAAACACGTCGATACGTCGTATCGAGCAACGTGGGATACGGCGTATTGGGGATTTATTGGAGTAAGGATCACGTTTGATATCTTCCAGAATATTTTATTACTATATTGTGAATACGGCGTATAGGGGTCTCATGGATACGGCGTATTGGTCTTTATGTCTTCATGGTTTCTTGTGAAGTGTAGGCACGGATACGCCGTATCTTCTTGATGGATACGGCGTATTGGGTAAATCCAGCTTGTTCTTCTTTGTTGACCAAAGTATTATATACTGCGTATCGTTGATGTGGATATGGCGTATTCTTCAAAGTCAGGCAATGGTCTTTTGATTCGTCAAAGTTTGGATACGTCGTATAGGTCTAGAATAATACGGTGTATTTTCTGTCAGATCAGTAGACTTTCTCGAACTCTTTGTTTATGCTCCAAAATGCGTGCCTTTTAGCATAACTTCACCAAGTACTCCATAATTATTGCAATTCATAAATATAATCGATTAAGTAACAATTCTTTGCAATAATTATACAAAACGGGTTACTTACATGGGATAAATGATGCTATAAAATAGACGTTATTTGATGTCATCATTGGTTGTCAAAACAGTAATCTTCATATTTCTTCGTTTAAGCTCCATAATGCGTGCCTTTTTGCTATACTTCTTCAAGTACTCCATAATTTAATGCTATTCTCAAATACCAAACGATTAAGTAAAAATCTCTTTGCAATAATTATCCAAAATGGGTTATGTGGAAAACTAAAGGGGGGGGGGGTTAAATACATTTCCTTTCAAAAACATTAAATATTTTATATCAATAATTACATAACTCTTGTCGGCGGACCATAGATTTTTAGGGGGCCGCCAAGTACAGCAGAAGGCTGCGCCTATTTAAAGGGGCCGCCTCATGAAGTGGTTTTCAGACTAGATTATTTGTATCAAATCACCATTCAAGTTTGATGCAATATAAGAAGTGTCGATAATGGATTTAAAATAACTAGCGCATATTCTACCAATATATCCACACTCACAATGTTTACTACAAAGAGCTACACAACATACACAACAATGCACACAATCATAAGCACAATGCCTGGTGTAAAAGTAAAGCGATAAATGTAAAGACATAAGTAAAGAGAAAGGTAAAAGAAAATGCAAACCGACATGATGATTTATAGTGGTTTGGTCACGAAGTCCTTCCGTCCTACTCCACCTCATCTGAGATATCCTACTCGAGAATTAACTTAACTAATCAACAAGCTCCCTTTCGGCGGAGAAAACCTTATACCAATGCATTACATTATTTTTCGACACTAAGATAGATGTTCGGAGTCCTTCTTCGGGTACAACCAATCTATATGTTTTATGGGCCACATAACAAACCTTGTGTTTTATGGCTAAAACACATAAACCGCGTTCGCTTACATTATTTTTCAACCACTAAGCAAAATGTCGAGTCTAATCTTTACTAGGAATCAATTTCCATTACACTATGTATTGTAAGGCCCAAAATAATAACCAAACCATAATCAAACCTTCTAAATTTACACACCATTCGGATCTACACACTATTAAGATCGGTAATACATAGACTCGATCTATTATGTAACATTATGTTACAAATGAAACTTAACTAGCTACATAACTTTGTATCTTGACGATTGAAGAAAGTTCTTCTCATGCAACTTGAGGAAGAAGGAAAGGAAGAAGATTGGATACATTAAACAAGATTAAACAAGTTAAAATGATCAAGGTTTAGAGAGATTTGAGTGAGATCTGAGATAAAAGAAACTAAAGAAATTCGGGCAAAAGGGTTTGTGAAAATAGTTAGATGTGACCCACTATTTTTAAGGAGCTGAAAAACATCATAAGTCAAGAAACTGCGGTTCCCAGATATATTAGGGGGCCGCCGGGTATTTAAGGGGGCCATTGCCGGCCTTTTATAAGGGACCCCCGACAAACGCTGCCTATTTTTGTCTTTTGTGGTGACAAACTTGTCTGTTAAAAGTGTAACCTGTTTTTAAGGGGGGAAAGAACTAGATTTTTGAATTTTGAAATAATTACAACATAAAACATTTTTTTATAATTCAAAAATAATTTGTCTAATTAAGTTTTGAAAATTTTATTTTGCTACATTTATAAAAATGTAAAGTTTAAGACAAAAAATTATTTTTTTGATCATCCTACAAGTTTAATGCTTGTTATGTACATACCTTATGTGATTTACCGTCGGTTTGTAAACCAATGTCTCGTCTTGATGCATACTTGAGAAGTCAAGAGATGTTGATTGCATGTAATGCATTGATTGATTTTGTGATTACGAGTAACTTGTTGGCACTTTACGTTATGTTATTACAAGGTCACATGTTTGTCATTACAAAACATAAAGAGATCTATCGATTAAATAATCGTAATATTTTGCACTTACATTCTCCCCCTTTTTGATGATTGACAAACTATGTAAATCTATAACACATAGTAAACAGTTTTAAAATTTACTTGTTTACACATTCCTTCTCCCCTTTTGGTCGAAGAAAAAGATTATTTATGTAGATAATGGTTGAAGCATATACGTGGAGGTTTAAGAAGAATACATGATAAGAGGGTAGGTGCTTCGAGTATATAGGTTTGAGGTATGAGGAGAGGATATGAGAAATAAAAGTAAAGGTGATTGTGTGTTTCTTGGATAGTTTAGAATATGTCATAATTGGTGAGAGTTATGGAAAGAGAAGATAATAGGTACTTTGAGTGTACTAGGTCTGAAGGAATGAGAAAAGGTAGTTGATCTAAGTATATTGGTTGGAGGAATGAGAAGACAACATGAGAAATACCGTTGAGGTGATTTTGTGTTTCTTGGATAATTTAGAGGATGTCGTGATATTATGTAGATAATGGTTGAAGCATATACGTTGGAGGTTTGAGAAGAAGACATGATAAGAGGGTAGGTGCTCCGAGTATATAGGTTTGAGGTATGAGGAGAAGATATGAGAAATAAAAGTGAATGGTGATCTGTGTGTTTCTTGGACTAGTTTTAGAAATGTCATGAGGAGATGAGAGGTAGGCAAGAGAAGAAGGTAGGTACTTTGAGTGTATAGGTTGAAGGAATGAGAAAAGGTAGTTGATCCAAGTATATTGGTTAGAGGATTGAGAAGACAACATGAGAAATACGGTTGAGGTGATTTTGTATTTCTTGGATAATTTAGAGGTTGTCGTGATAGATGAGAAGAAGGAGATGAAAGAAAGTAGGTACTTCAATATATAGTTGAGGTATGAGAGTTTGACCTTACCCCTTTAAGGTTTAGGGTGTTTTTAAAAGTGAGGAGGTGGAAGTATTTGGAGTATGAATAAACCCTTTCATCGTATTGGACAATCCCCATCCTATCTTCCTATAAGGTTGAGCTTGCATCCACTCCTTGTGAAGTCTTCTAACATCATGGTTAAAGCTAAAATTCACTATGCTATTAAAACCATAGCTCCTAGCTCCACCCATTGCTTATTGCATCCCCTGATATATTACATTCCGTTTATATTGACTCTTAAACGAATCCATGGATCAATTAAATTTACCTCGATGACTCAGAAGTTCGATGCATTTAAATGAGGCAATATCGCTTGCAAGTGTCCACCATCGGTGTATGCTGCCCCATTGATTTGGGGGCACCAAGGAATCTAATATATTTATTGTGCTACAAATATCAAAGTTAGTAGACAAGTGCACTGTATATTATATGCAAAACATTTAGCGGGGAACTAAGACATGCACTTTCTAGGTTTTATTATTCTAAAGGGTGACACTTTGAAAGAAAGTTAGAAGCTAGACACATGCAATCAGTTATTAAAAAAATAA
This sequence comes from Tanacetum coccineum, assembly GCA_026074375.1. NCBI lineage: Eukaryota > Viridiplantae > Streptophyta > Magnoliopsida > Asterales > Asteraceae > Tanacetum > Tanacetum coccineum. The sequence goes on along the minus strand of BQNB010043428.1, from coordinate 35,732 downwards.
CTAATAGATGAAAATAAAAGAAATTAAGACATATGTTTATTGAGAAGATTAGACAACACTTTTAATAAAACGGAATGGGATTCGTTTATTTGATTGACACAAAATTATTATGAGAATAAACCTTTAAAAGTAGACGAATAACACTTAATATCTTGGCAAAATATGTCAATATATATATATATATACACACACACACTTAAAAAAAATAAGACGAGGATGGAGACGATGTGCTCTTGCATGTGAATGAAATGTTCCATATGAGCCGACAAAAGTTGGGAAAGGATGAGCGGTAATAATGACAGGAACGTGTTGACGAGAGATTGATAGAAAAAATTGATATATCATTTGTATACAATTGATCTGCCATATGAATCCTATCGAGACAAGGTGGATGAGTGGGAATTTAAAGGTTTTGTTTGGTGTTTTGTGGTTGACAATTGTTGAGGACAATGTTGGGATGTGAAATGAGTTAGTTCTTTCATTAGTGTGATTAATGAGGGACTCAACAATGTAGTGGACTCAATAACACTTGAAGATTGGAATATTCTTCTTTATGTTCTTCACTTTCTAGGAAAGTGGAAAGTTTTGTGAAGGTCAGTGACATTTGAAATTCGCAAATTAGTTAAATATTTTCAGATGAAATAATTTATGTTGTCAAAGGCGTTTAGTAACAACCCACAATTTTTATCACTGTAATTTCTACATATATTATATTAAATACTACTTTTTCACGGGAATTTTTTTGCTTTATTCTATTATGTAACATAGTTTACATTTCTAAAGTAAACGAGCTCACACAACTACCTATGTCAATTCTATCTACGTTTATATCAAGTAAACGCCTTAATATGTCAAGTCAATATTCTAATATCCTCTATATCATGTACGTTACAATTTTAAGTATATTTTTCATAACTTATTAATAAATGAACTTATCCGTGTAATGTTTATACCAAAACCCTAAATACATGTAATGTATACTTTCAAAATGATTATATAAGGCAATTAGTCCCAATAGATCTATTTACTCACTCGCACTTACTTAACCAGCCAATCGGTTAAAGGTAATTAACGGTTGATGATAATTCAGGCAATAGTGGTCTAAACGCTACTTAGGCAACACGTAAACATGGAAATCTTACGTATAGTACTTGTGTCCAGTTTTAAAAACAAGCAATGTTTCTCACCCTAAGTTATTAAAACATTTATTCAAACAAGTAAAATGTGGGGCTATAAACTCACCTTGAGTTGGTGAAGTGATAGGGTAAACGTCTAGAAGTATGATCACACGAAAACGAACAACGGTTCACGAACATGACCTATGTATTGTAGGTTTGATTTAATATCAAAGTAGAAAAGAATGACGGAGAATGTATAAGTATTTACTAGTGTACTTTTGTTAATGTATTTCCAAAAATTAACCTTTGTGATCGTATAGTAGTTGAAATGTTTTTGGAAGTAAAACGAATAATAATAGTATGTATAATACTATATATTAATATATATATATATATGTATATATATATATGTGTGTGTGTGTGTGTGTGTGTGTGTGTGTGTGTGTGTATTTATATCGTCCGGCATCATTCCTAAATTCCGAATATCTAGTTTTAACACGTGTGTTTCTAATATTTCTAAGTATAATTATTTTATAGAAATTTCGGCATGACCCGTTCGTGTTTACACGTTTTCCAAAGTCATAGACTTTATTTAAAAACCATTTTCAAATCACTTTCAATCTATTTTTCACAACTACAAACTATACATCATCAATCCCCTTTATAACTAGTCAAAAAGACCATTCGGACCCTTATTGGGCTTTTAGGCCCAATAAGCCTAAATTCATGATCAGTAACGTCTAACGTTCAAAATGAGTTAAACGTATAGCGTCCAAGTCGTGCACTATCATATAAGCTATTAATGAACTTATTCAATAAGCTACATCGTGGGCTCTATGCCTTGGTGTATTGTATCCATGTTGGGCCTTGGCCCGTTAAGTAAAAAACATAGATTTACTTATCCATTTAATCCGATAAGCAACCTTTAAACGGATGGTAAGCTATTAACACGCTCACAATAAGTTAAGACAAAGACCCATTAAGCCGACCATAGGCCTTAAGTCACAGTTTAGGCTTGTGTGTTGGGCCGATGCCTTATAAGCTCACATGGGCCCATTAGTTAAGCCCGTTAAGCCAATAAGCATATTTTAAGTCCTTGGTTCTCGATTAAGCTACCAATAAGCCCTTGATAAGCCAAAGTCAATAAGCCGAACCACTTAAGCTTATGGATAAGCTCGTGGTGTTGGGCCTTCGGTGTGGGACAAGGCTATAAAGCCCAATAAGCTATATTCAGCTTATTTGTTAAGCCGAATAAGTTTATTGTTTTGTCCTTTTAAAATAAGCTAGAAAATAAGCCATCTAATATAAGCCGAAATACCATAAGCTAGAAAAATCATTTCCTTTTGTTTCCTAGTTGGGCCGAACCAACATATAAGCCCATTAAGCTCAAATAAGCACTTTCGTGGCTTATTAATAGGCCGAACCAAATAATAAGCTAATAGTACGTATTTTTATTACATAAAAATAACCACGATCACAAAGCTATATTTTCCTTGTTGATCCCAATAGAATAGATCTTTAATCCCTTAGTTTGTATAAGGTATAGTTATGCAAGATAAATCTAACACAACTATAGTAGAAACTTTGATTGTGAATATCAAAGACTATGCGGAATCTAGTCAATGATACTAAGAAGAATTTCAATGAAACAGTAATGAACAAGATTAATAACAAACAGTTTACCAAACTTTCAGCCTTAATATAATATGAACACTCTTAATAGTGTTAGGGTTACAAAACCTTGAAGCTACGAATAACACTTTTCTAGATATCTGAATTATATAAACATTATGCCCTAGGACCTCTTTTTATACACCAAGGAGTCCTACAAGGCTTACAATACTTTCCTAAGTTATCATGATCTTCTAAACAAATAACTTATACGAATCTTTTACAAAAATATCTCATACTTATCCTGTAAGTAATCTTGATAAACAATCCTCATCTTTATCCTTTCTCTTATCTTTATCCTTCTAACAATAGAAACTCTTCTAGCAGTTGTAATCTTTTAGCAGTTGTAACCAGCAACATTAACTTTTATACCAGCAGCACTAACTTAGCAGCAGTAACTTCCAAACAGCTTCAAAATGTCTTTTAATCCCAACATTCCTTGTCTTCCTTTTATTATTTCGAGCAACATATATAACCTTTTAAGGTTTACGTAGTTTCAAAATCTTCATTTTTACGAAACGAGTTGTACAACTAGTATTTATGCATTAAGATGATCTCAAAAGTACAAGTTTTAAAAAGATTTAGAGACTTACAAGAAAAAGTGGTTAGAAGGATGATTTATGACTAGAAACAACCCAAACGTTGTTTATAATTAACCCGAATACAATAAGTATTAACCACAAACAATATCTTCAAAGGTTTTTAATCAAGTTTGGAAAATTTATGAGTTTATGTGTGTGTTTAGGGTGGTTAGAACAACAGAGAAAAGAAAGAAGAGAGAAAACTCAAAGTTTGTGTGTTTGAAAATAATGAGAAGAGAATGAGAGGACAATGGTATGTATAAATAAGATTTTTTGACACATAAAGTATGTGTGTGGGTTGTATACGTTGGCTAGGGGACAAAAGACCAAGGGGGACCAAAATGATCTTCTAATCAAGCCTTAGTGTGTACATGTACTAGCCAAATGGTGGGGGTAAATGTGTTCCTTTGATTTTAAAATTCAAAATGGTATCCCAAGTGTATAAGAGTGTGTGTTTGGATGTGTATGTGCAAGGGGAGGGGGGACTAATTTGGTCTCCAATATTGGGACATAGTGGATGCTTTGATTTAATTTCCAAGGTTTCATGTATAAACATATGTTTTAGTTATATCCGGAACACGCAAGTAATGAGAAACCAGTAACGACATCACAAAAATTACTAAAATTTTAAATATCAATTAAAAATATAAAAATGCGTCTACTGACGAAAGACTACGATGATTGGATACACGGACCACTTTCGGCAATGATTCTCAGTAAATAACGGAACAACTTCCCGGTTAAATGTAGAAATTAAATGAAACATCAAAAATTCAAATTATCAAACGGAAACGGCTAACATATTGATCAGAAATTTGTGGGGTGTCACATCCTTTCCTCGTTAAAAGATCTTTGTCCTCAAAGCTTAAGACGTAGCGTTCGATGAAGGTTCAGGATCAGCAAAAAGATGAGGGTACTTTTTTTGCATTTGGTCTTCACGCTCCCACGTAAACTCAGGACCTCTCCTAGAGTTCCAACATACCTTGACAATCGGAATGCAGCTCTGCTTCAGACGCTTGACCTCACAGTCCATGATCTCGACAGGTTATTCAACGAAGTGAAGGTTATCGTCAACTTGGATTTCATCCAACGGTATAGCAAGGGTTTCGTCAGACATACATTTCATCAAATTCAAGACGTGAAACGTACTATGAACTCTGCTCAACTGATTCGGGAGTTCAAGTCGGTAGGCAACGGTTCCTACTTTAGCTATGATCTTAAAAGGTCCAATATAACGAGGTTTCAGCTTTCCCTGTTTGCCAAAACATATCACCCCTTTCCATGGTGATACTTTCAGCATGACCTTATCTCACACTTGAAACTCAAGGGGTTTTCGTCTTATGTTGGCATAGCTCTTTTGACGATCATGGGCGGCTTGGATACATCTCTTAATTTGAACAATTTTCTCGGTTGTCTCATGAATGATCTATGGGCCAGTGAGCTGACTATCTCCAACTTCAGCCTCGCAGACAGGTGATTGACACTTGTGCCCATACAACGCCTCAAATGGTGCAGCCTTAATGCTGGTATGGTAACTGTTGTTATACGAGAACTCTACCAACGGTATATGTTTATCCCAACCTTTTCCAAAGTCGAGTACACATGCACGCAACATGTCTTCCAATGTCTAGATGGTCCTCTCACTCTAACAATCAGTCTGCGGGTAGTAAGCTGTACTCATATCCAATCGAGTACCTAACTGTTGATCCCAATAAATAGATCTTTAACTCCATAGCTTGATGTAAGGTTTAGTATCTTTGGATAAATCTAAAGGTACTAAGAATGAAACTTTGAGAGTATGATATAAACTATGCGGAATCTAGTTTATATCACTAAGAAGAATAAAGAAAAAGTATGTTTAACACACAGAAATATAACCAAAACAATAAGCTCTAATATATTAATACGAACACTCTTTGATAGTGTTAGGGTTTACAACCTTGAAGCTATGGATACTATGAAAGACTGATATGATGTATATCTAATGCCATAACCTAGGATCTCCTTTTATACACCAAGGAGTCCTTTACAAGATAACTATGAATCTTCTAAAACATTAAGCTTATATGCATATCTTTCTAAATATATAGAATATACACAAGATAATTAATACATATCTTTTAACACGTCTTTACATCTCTTCACACGTCTTTATCTTCATGCAGTCTTCAATCTTTATCAGCAGTATAAATCCCTTCAGCAGTGTTAAGTTAGTACTAGCAGTACTAACTTATACCTAGCAGTACTAACATTCTTCTAGCAGTACTAACTGGTTTATACTGCCAGTTATGACTTAAGCAGTACTAACACTTTGACTTGACAGTACTAAGTCTAATGAGTTTAATTCCCAACACTCGGACATAAGGTCTCAGGTTCTGGGATTGAAGTCGATAAGGCTAAAATCGAAGCAATATCCAAACTACCATATCCTACGAATGTGAAAGCCATTCGAAGCTTCCTAGGACATGCTGGTTTCTATAGAAGATTTATAAAAGACTTCTCACAAATTGAACGCCCAATGACCCAGTTCCTAGTTAAGGATGCACCGTTCAACTTCTCCGAAGAATGCATCTAGGCGACGCAAGTGATTATGCTGTCGGGGCAGTACTAGGACAAAGAATCGACAAGCATTTTAATCCCACACACTACGCTAGAAAAACAATGAACGAAGCACAAGAGAACTACACAACTACCGAGAAAGAGCTTCTGGCAGTTGTCTTTGCATTTGACAAATTCCGTCAATACATGATCTTATCCAAGACCATCGTTTTCATGGATCATTCCGCCCTGCGATATCTATTCATAAAACAAGATGCAAAACCACGCCTAATTCGATGGATCTTGCTGCTCCAAGAATTCGATATCGAGATCCGTGATAAGAAAGGTGCTGAAAATCTTGCAGCTAATCATCTCTCCCAACTCGAAAACCCCGACCTAGGGAAGCTAACTAGGGCTGAGATAAGAGACTTATTTCCTGAGGAGCGGTTGATGGCAATCTTCGGCAAGAATAACAAACCATGGTATGTCGACTATGCTAACTATTTAGCTAGCCGAGTGCTACCCTTCTGATCCACCCGCCAAGAGAAACAAAAATTCTTCAGCGCTTTAAGGCATTACTTTTGGGATGAGCCCTTCCTATTCAAACAGTGTGCTGACCGAATCATACGAAGATGCGTGGCCAGAGATGAAGCGGCACAAATTCTTCGACAATGCATGCCAGTGGGCCAGGAACATTTCCTCAAGAGACAAAACACCTCAAAAATACATCCAAGTCTGCGAAATATTTGATGTCTGAGGGATAGACTTTATGGGACCTTTCCTTTCATCAAATGGAAACAAATACATCCTAGTAGCGATCGACTACGTATCCAAATAGGTAGAGGCTCAGGCCTTCCCCACCAGTGATGCTAGAAACTTAGTAAATTTCCTCAAGAGACTATTCGTACGATTTGGAATACCAAAAGCTCTCATTAGCGATAGGGGTACTCATTTCTGCAACTACCAAATGGAGAAGGCGATGAAAAGGTATGGAGTAGTTCACCGATTCTCAACTGCATATCACCCTCAGACGAATGGACAAGACGAAATCACGAACCGGGCAATAAAACACATTCTTGAGAAGACCATTGGAAACAACATGAAAGATTGGTCATACAAATTAGATGATGCATTATGCGCATTCAGGACAGCATTCAAAACACCTATAGGAACGACCCCATTTAGAATAATCTACGGAAAGGCATGCCATCTTCCTGTCGAATTAGAACATAAAGCTTATTGGGCCATTAAAAACTGCAACATGGACCTCACGAAAGCTGAGGAAAACCGGTTCTTACAGGTCAACGAGTCTGAGGGATAGACTTTATGGGACCTTTCCTTTCATCCAATGGAAACAAATACATCCTAGTAGCGATCGACTACGTATCCAAATAGGTAGAGGCTCAGCCTTCCCACCAGTGATGCTAGAAACTTAGTAAATTTCCTCAAGAGACTATTCGCACGATTTGGAATACCAAAAGCTCTCATTAGCGATAGGGGTACTCATTTCTGCAACTACTAAATGGAGAAGGCGATGAAAAGGTATGGAGTAGTTCACCGATTCTCAACTGCATAATCACCTACCACCCTCAAGACGTAATGGACAAAGACAAAACACCGATACCCGGTCAATAAAACACATTCTGAGAAACCATTGGAAAACAACATTGAAAGATTGGTCATACAAATAGATGATGCATATGCGCATTCAGACAGCATTTTCAAAACACCTATAGAACGACCCCATTTAGAAAATCTACGAAAGCATCCACCTCTGTCGAAATTAGAACATAAAGCTTATTGGGCCATTAAAAACTGCAACATGGACCTCACGAAAGCTGGGGAAAACCGGTTCTTACAGGTCAACGAGTTGGACGAGATGAGTCTTGACGCCTATGAATCATCCATCTCCTATAAGGAGCGAACGAAGAAGTGGCACGATAAACGAATAACACCCATTAACTATGAAAGAGGCGACAAGGTACTTCTCTTCAACTCACGATTAAGACTATTCCCCGGAAAGCTTAAGTCGAGATGGTACGGACCATTTTCAGTAAGTAAAGACATGAAAAAAGGAGCGATTGAGCTGTACGATGAAGAAGGAAGCAAATTTATCGTAAATAAACAACGGGTGAAACCATATCAAAAGAACTTATTGGACACCAACAAAGACGATGATGTAACTCTCGATGATGAATGAGAGGTCATGTAAAAGCATGTGACTTCGAGTCTAGCTACAAGACTCGTAAATAAAGAAAAACGCTTTTCGGGAGGCAACCCAATTTACTTTTCCCGCATATTAGGAGTGTCTTGTGTGTTTTAATTCTCTATAATTTGTTTTATTATGTTTGAATTATCTTGTAATCATGCTTTGTTTGTTTTTAACCTCGTCTTAATTTCAATCAAAGGTATTTTGCAAACAATAAGTGTAGGGGAATTTATCCGGCTTTTGAGCCAAAATTCAAACATGCTAAATAAATTGTTTAGATTAATTCACGTCAGTTTCGAGTCATATGATTGAAATTGTTAAATCTCAAGTTTTATGCAGCTAATTGTACAGGAATTAACTTGTGGAATCAAGTGCAAGAAATTTTTCATCAAAAACAAAAATTTCGTTTTCACAGATTGTGGAGACGGGATCACGATTTACAAGCGACGCCGTCACCACGAAACCTGTGACGGGGTCACAAAAACCCTGACGGCGTCATACACCCAGGTCAAGAAAACTTAAAAATTTTAATTATTTTTGAAAATAAAACTTGCACAACATTTAAAATATGTAATATTCTTTTATAAACCTGCAAAACCTTGAGTTTAACAATTCTCTCATCCTATATTTACTGCTTTATCGAGTCGAACCCTAAAATTCACATTGTATATTATGTAAAACGCACATTTTGTGCTTGGTGTAGTTGTCTTTTTCTTTGATTACAGGTTATATTTGATGAGGAAAAGCTTGGAAGTTCCATTAGATGATTCTTGGAGGACGATTTAACAAGTTATCGCATGTTTTATTTCCAATATTGAGCAAACCAGGGGAGTACTAGTTTCTTTTACTTGTTTTCTTTTCCCTTTATTTGTATTACGGGTACTTCTACAGAACATTAGGGATAATGTTCAACTTAAGTGTAGGGGGAAATAAGCCTTAGAAACTATTCTTTCATTTGTCATTTGCTTTGTCCTTAAAATGACGGGTAATATATTGTAACAACTCACAATTTTCATCACTGTAATTTCCACTTATATTATATTAAATACTACTTTTTCACGGGAAATTTTTTGCTTTATTCATTCCAATTATGTAACATAACTTACATAGCAAACTAAACGAGCCCACGCAACCTACCAATGCCAACTATATCTACGTTTATATCAAGTAAACGTCCTAATATGTCAAGTCTATGTTCTAATATCATTTTTACTAAATACATTATCCGTTTAACGTATCATTTACAATGTTATTTCAAAACAAGCATTATACGTTAACGTTTATATCAAAACCCTAACTTCATGTAATATTTACATACAAAACGAATATACAAGCTTATGATGCATATGTACAAGTATTCCTAAGCATAAATTCAAATATGTTTTCCCTCCTAAATCATGGTACAGCACCTTAAATCTTAAAGTACAAGCCGATTGTGCATGATATTCAAATGAGCTCATTTCCCTCCAAATTCTAAAAGGCATTTAGTACCACCTTTCTAGCCTAGAGTACTAGTCTTCTAAGCATAACATTTAAACATATTTTTTTTCCTCCAAACACCATTCCAAACTCGTCCTAAACCAAAACCCTAACCCGAAAACCCTAGCCCGTTACATCCTTAAACTAGTTCATAGTTTTCAGAATCTGATCCGTTGATAAAACATAGGATCTGGGAAAAATCAATAGACTTTGGGTATTAAGTAAAAATACTAGGTTGTAGCCCTATGTCTTGTGATTATTTTGTCGGTTGACTCAACCCGATTCGATGTCCGATGAATTAGTTATAGCCGAAATGGCAAAAGTGCATTAAATTCTGCACACCTGTAGTAAATGGATATTATCTCTAAAATTTTGTATAGTGACCCTAAATATGTAAAAACTAAAAGATGTAAGAATCAAATATCTAACCATCTCACTGTTTGAGCTTAATCGAAGTAACGGTTTTATAAATAACAACCATTTACCGGGACCGATGTTGGCTGTCCAAAAACAGCCATGAACTCGACACCTCTAAACTACTTCTAAACCTAATTCTAAGCAAGCTAGCACCTCAAGCACCATGACCTCACCACCACCTTCAGCACCCTACCACCTTTGTCATATACTTGCTCACCAAGAAAAACACTACCTTGTCACCACCCTTAATAACCAAACCCCATACACTCTCTACACCTTGCATAACTACATTCATACCCCCTTTAGTCATCTACCAGTACAGCCCTTACCAACAACACCAAGTTTTACATGGTCATACTATCTCATACTTGTCCCTAAGTCTTTCTCATACACTAAATAATACCAAAAATAACACATACATTTTCAATTCACATCAAAACTTCATATTACCTTAAGTTAGGACTAAACAAGTCAAGCCAAAGCTCCAGCAGAATATATTAGAAGATACCAACCCTTAAAGCAAGAATCAAGAATGAGAAGCTGTTGAAACTCGTTTTCCTGGCGTATACGAAACCCGAAACCCTAATTTTGACCCATTTTCAAGCTTGTAAGTCCTCACCTTGTTCTATAAGCTTTTACTTCGTTTTAGATCTTTCATTAGCTTTATTAGATCATGTGTAAGTCCTTTGTTTAAGCCTTGAACCAAAAAAACCATACGGTTTGGTTTTCCTAAACCAAACGAACCCGTTTTGGATTTTTAAGCTCACAAGCTCTTTCTATAAGCTATAAGCTCGTAAACTTAACTTATTTTAGCTTATTCTAATAACAATGAATGCAAAATTTGATTTCTAAATCAACACTATCATATTATTTTATGCCTAAATTCCAATATTTTCATGCAAAGGGGTATATATTGTAAATTCTTGAAACTTATAAAATGAGGGGCTGAAATTGTAGTTATTCTAAAGTTAAACTTCAAGGGTTGTTTTGTCATACTTGAAAATTAAAGGTTTAAAGATTTTAAAAGTTATATTAAAAGGATTAACTTTGTAAATATATATAAACCAAGGGTATAGATTGCCATTTTGCATTCTTAAATGTATAAAATGTAATATTTTTATATAAATTATAAAAATAATTTAAATATTATAAGACTCGATTTTATTAAAACCCGACACATTTTGTTTATCATTCGTCGATCGAACACTATAAAATCAAATTATGTATATAAAATTTATAACATAATTAATCACCCACAAGCTTTTAAAGAAACCTAAAAATGATAAAATCTTATCGTTTAATCTATAAGAATCACGTTTACTAGGTAGTTTTAGTGAGGGGTTTCCATTTGAGTATAAACGTTTTTGATAGTTTTGCTGGTTTTAGATTAAATGTCTTAGCTCCTCAACGACGTTTACTGCATGACCTCTGAATTATGATAGCCCGAACAGTGATACAATATTTCCATAAATCAAAGTAAGATGTATGTTAAACTTTATAAAGTTTTGAAAACATAAACAAGCACACTAAGACTTGACATATTTACCCCTCTATGTTACGTACGAGCCGTTACTTTTATCAAAATATTGTTTTTCTTTTTGCATATACTTTGCCATCAATCAGATTTCCCTGTTTAAGGTAGTTCATAGCCTCAAGCATTTTAAATCTATTTGAATCTTTATAAACCGCATGGGATACGATGCTTAAACCATAATGCAAGTGTTTTCTCCAACTTAATGCTATCCAGATATATTATTGCCTAAGCACCTTTCCAGTGCCCACTAATTCAATATCATGAACATTAAATACTTGCGAGTAAACCCAAATTTATGATAATCTATGGGGGTGAACACTCCCGTTGGTATATCCCTCATAGGGTAAACCAACGCATTATATTTTACTAATGGGTAACCTTGGCAAGGTTACCTTTCCACGGACATTTTCCTCAACCCAATGTCACTACGTGATTTCCATGGTTAACGTATTGAAATCCATGACTTAGGGCAATAATACGGTTTTTCATGATAAATGTAATGTGATGCAATATTTACCACATTAGATAACTTGAATCGATATTCTACGATAATATGTAAATGCATTGCTATTATTACTATTTATGGTGTAGAAACACGTAACCCCACTGTCTATGATGACTTATATCCTACTATTTATCATAAACCTATATTTCCACTCAACCTTTGTGTTGACCTTTTTAGCATGTTTATCTCATGTAATTGAGCAAACCTATGGCACATAGTGGCATTGGACTTGAGGACGTCCAAACATTGTGTAAACAGTTCAAACTTTATTATTTTCATGTAAATTTAGACCTCAGGTGTTTTGTAAAACTCTGATTATATGAAATGTAACTATATTTACAAACGTCTCTTTAAATAGTCGTTTCTATGATTATATCTGTTAATCCCGTAGTAAAACCACAATTAGCTTCCGCTGCTATATGTCAAAAATGGGTGTAACAGATTGGTATCAGAGGCTCATTATTAATAGAGATCAAGTAAAAACAAAACTGTAACTAACTACTTGATTTCCATCTATCTAAAAAGTCCTCCGTGCACTGCGTTTCCAAAATAGTATTGTAGTAAAGAAATATTTCCATGGTAGATAATACACTACTATTAAATTAATATAAATAACTTATTTATACCATGGGTTTGTTATATAATTTATCATGTCTCCCCCCATCCATAATTATCCAAGTCTGATCTGATGTTTGAGGATACCTTTTTCCTCTACACACTCTCCTGACTATATCCCGGCTTCACCAGAACTATTGTCCATCACCTCACCGGGAACACCTCTCCTAACATTTTCAGATATAAACTCAAGGATTCTTTTAGCCTCACAAGCCTCTCACCTTTTTATGAATGTAACCCATATATGAAGGTCATGCAAACATATGATGCTACTGATAAATGAATAACCACAAGCCCCACATATTGCTCCACCGACTAATTTGCCTACCATCTCCAGTGTACACTATCACCATTTTTTGATTTCCGACATTACTTTCCTCCGGATAAGATTTCACCACCTAAAAACCTGAGACCACCTGTATAAATCACCCATTCCAATATCTCACCTTTCATCTGTAGGATCTCCATCACAGTATATTGTCAACTATCACCCACCCACCTAGACTATCCTTTGATAAAGTCTATATATTATAACTCATTAAATAACATAATACCGCAACCACTGGGAAGTGAACCAGTCCTCGAGAAACCTAATGATTTAAAAATGCTTTGTAGAGTGTACATCTCTGGAAAGTCTAAGTTCAAAATTTTCCGTTATACTCCTGCTTAAACAATGTAATATCTAAAATGATCACAATTCCTTTGTCCTTGTATATAATTTTCATATCTTAACTTGTGATAATGACTATAAATCGTTTATGATTCTTATTATTTGTGGTTGCTTGTATAAGTATGATAGATGCCTCCCAAGAGAACATCACGATCTACAGCTCCAGCTATGACTCAGCTGGCCATCCGGCAACTAATGCTGATAGTTATTGCGCAAGCTCTGAAGCACAAGCTCTGCAACCACGGCAATTACTGTACAATCCAAAAAAGGGAGGAATACAGGACCAAGAGAAACTCATGTAGCAGAAGAAAATGTACTTACAAAGAAGGTTTTATAGTATGCCACCTTTCGTACTTCAATGTACAAAGGAGACTGTTGGTCTCATTCCGTTGGTTTGAACTACACTGAATCGTATTTTCAATTCTCGTAGCAACTGTACCGGAGGACAGCAAGTGAAATTTGCTACTAGTGAACACTCACCGAGAATGCCTTGTCCTGGTGAATTCCTATGCAACCAATTTGGAATATAGCAAGCCGACATTGAAAAAAGCTCTTGACCTATCAGTATTTGCCCACGAACTGAGTCAAGAAAAAGAAGACGAATATTACAACTTGGTTGTTGAAAGGAAATGATCCTCAAACTTATGCTAGAAAGATTCCAAATTAGCATCTTATGTCCAAATATGGTACCAAATCACTACTAAGAAACTTATGGAAGCTTTCATCGGGATTACCCAGAAGTATTGAAGGAAATGTTACCGCTTCAAAGCCTCATACTTTAGGAGGAAGCCATTAACCTAACCCAGAAAGTTAAATCTGGATCAAGAGTAACTAAAGCACAATGCCTGAACAAGGAACCAATACACAAGATAAGTTGATGATAGGAATAGAAACAACAATAACACAACTACCCCCATTAATCTATGACAACAAACTACCAACAACTACCCTAATAATCGTGACAACAATAACTACCCCAATGATCGCAACAACAACCCCGTAACAACAACAATAACAATCGTAACAATGATTACTACCAGCAGCAAAATAGAAGGCAGGAAACCTTCAGTACTTATGGAAACCGTGGATATAATGGACCTCATCCCCTGTGTAGGAAGTGTACACTGCATCACACATGAACCATGAGCCACTGTTCAGGCGTAAGAATTAATAACAAAGTAGGCCAACAACCAGAAACTGTAGAAGACAAAGAACTTATTGTTTCAAATATCACTTTACAACGCACTAAATCTCGGACGAGATTTCTGTAAGGTTAGGGGAATGTAAAAACCCATAATTTTCATCACTGTAATTTCCACTTATGTTATATTAAATACTACTTTTTCAACGGGAAATTTTTTGCTTTATTCATTCCAATTATGTAACATAACTTACATAGCAAACTAAATGAGCCCACGCAACCTACCAATGCCAACTATATCTAACGTTTATATCAAGTAAACTCCAAAAATATCAAGTCTATGTTCAAAATCATTTTTAAACCAAATACAATATGCCTTTTAACGTACAATTTACAACGGTTAATTCAAACAACATTATACGTTAACGTTTAATATCAAATCCTAACTTCATGTAAATGTTTACATACAAAATGTAAATGTACAAGCCTTCAAGACATATGTAACAATTGAAGTTATAATTCATAATATTTAAATCAACATTTTCCTCCTAAAAAAAAAGTACAACTCATTTGAGCACAATGTACAAGCGCAATAAAGCATAGAAATCAAACTAACTCATTTCCCTTCAAAATCTTAAGATTTCGTACACCTCATTAGCACTACTAAATACAAGCACTCAATCCATAATATCTAAAACACTTTTCCCTCTCTAATCGCAAGTCTCCTACACTAACCCTAATAACCTAAACCCTAATTATCTCTCTCATCCCGAAACCCTAAGCAAACCCGGTTACATCCTTAACTAGTTTCATAAGTTTCATCGCAGAATGCTGATCCGTTGATAAAACATAGATCTGTGTCGAAAACAGGAAGGTGTGCAAGTGTTGGAGAGTGTGAGGAATAAAATACTAGTTTGTAGCCCTAATGTCTGTATCATTTGCCCGTTGACTCAACCCGATTCGATTCCAATGAATAAGTTAAAGCCGAAATGCAAAAGGTGCGCAGATTCTGCAACACCTAAGTAAATGCTGTTACTCTAATAAGTATCAGTGGACCCCTAAATATGTAAAACTAAAAGTTGTAGAGGACTCAAATATCTAACCATGCTCACTAGATTGAGCTTAATCGGAATTACGGTTTGTAAATGACACCCATTTTACCGGGACCGATATTGGCTGTCCAAAAACAGCCATGAACTCGCCACCCCTAAACTACTTTTAAACCTAATTCTAAGCAAGCTAGAACCTCAAATACCTCAAGCACCATGACCTCACCACCACCTTCAGCACCTTGTCACCAAGCAAGCACCCTACCACCTTTGTCATATACTTGCTCACCAAGAAAAACACCACCTTGTCACCACCCTTAATAACCGAACCCCATACACTCTCTACACCTTGCATAGCTACATTCATAGCCCTCCTTAGTCACTCCATGACAGCCCTTGGCCAACACACCAAGTTTACTTGGTCATTACTTCTCTTAACTTGGTCCCTAAGTCTTTCTCTACACTATATATACGCATACATACACATACATTTTCAATTCACATCAAAACTTCATATTACCTCAAGTTATGATCTAAACAAGTCCAAGCCAAGCCCTAGCAGAAGTATAAGAAGATACCAAGCCCTTAGAAGCCAAGAATCAAGAAGGAGAAGCTTTGAAACTCGTTTCCTAGGCGTACGAACCTGAAACCCTAATTTCGACCCATTTTCAAGCTTGTAAGTCCTCACCTTGTTCTATAAGCTTTTACTTCGTTTTAGATCTTTCATTAGCTTTATTAGATCATGTGTAAGTCCTTTGTTCAAGCCTTGAACCAAAAAAACCATACGGTTTGGTTTTCCTAAACCAAACGAACCCGTTTTGGATTTTTAAGCTCACAAGCTCTTTCTATAAGCTATAAGCTCGTAAACTTAACTTATTTTAGCTTATTTTAATAAGCTATAACCTGCAAAATTGATTTCTAAATCAAAACTATCAATATTATGGTTTTTGGACTAAATTCTCAAATATTTTCATGCAAAGAGGTATATATTGTAAATTCTTAAAACTTATAAAATGAGGGGCTGAAATTGTAGTTATTCTAAAGTTAAACTCAATGGGTTTTTTGTCATACTAAAATTAAAGTTAAAGATTTTTAAAAGTTAATATAAAAGTAATTAACCTTTGTAAATATATATAAACCAAGGGTATATATTGCCATTTTGCATTCTTAAAGGTATAAAACGTAATATTCTTATATAAATTATAAAAATAAATTTAAATATTATAAGACTCGATTTTATTAAAACCCGACACATTTGTCGTTATCATTCGTCGATCGAAACACTATAAAATCAATTATGTTATAAATATAACATAATTTATCATCCACTAGCTTTTAAAGAAACCTAAAATGATAAAATCTTATCATTTAATCTATAACGTATCACGTTACTAGGGAGTTTCATTTGAGTGTACGTTTTGATGAGTTTGCTGGATTTACGATTTAAAGTGTCCTAACTCCTCAAACGTTTACTTTCATCGGCCTCGAATTATGATAGCCCGAACAATGATACAATATTTCCATAAATTAATAAATCAACGTAAAAGAATGTTAAACATTATTAAAGTTTTGAAAACCATAAACCAAGGCACACTAAGACTTGACCTATTACCCTCAGTTACGTGACGAGCCGTTATTCTTTTCATTTCATATACTTTTGCCATCAATCATTTCCCTGTTAAGGTGAGTTCATATCCAATCGCATTAAATCTTTGTAATACTTTTATATAAACCCGCGAGTGGATACATGCTTAAACATGAATGCAAGTGTATTTCCACTGTATGCTATCCAGATATATTATTGCCTAAGTACCTTCCTGTGCACAATTTCAATATCATGAAACATTAATACTTGAGAGTAAAACGTAATATTGTGATAGATTCTAATTGGGGGTGATGACTCCCTTAGTATAACTCGTCATGGGGTAACCAAACGCACATATATGTACTTAATGTGTAACCTTGGCAAGTTACCTTCCACGAGGACATTGTTCCTCAAGCCAATGGTCACTACGGTGATTTTCATGTTAACGTATGATATCATGAGCCATAGGGCAATAATCTATTATTTATGATAAAGTATGTGTTGCAATATTACCATCTTATTGATAACTTGTATTCGATTATTACTATGATAATTGTAAATGCAATTGTAATTATTACTATTTATAGGTGTATAACAACATAACCCACTGTCTATGTATGACCTGTGTATTGCAACGATTTATCATAAACCTATGAAATTCCCTTCATCCTTGTGTTGACCTTTTTAGCAAGTTCATCTCAGTAATTGAGCAACCTAGTGGCACGAGTGCATTGGACTTTGAGGACGTCCAAACTTGTTATCATTCAAACTTTATATTTTCATGTAGATTTTGGGACCTCTGTTTTTGTAAAACTCTGGTTATATTGAATGATAACTAAATTTTCTAAAATGTCTCTTTATGAGTCGTTTTCTATGATTATATCTGTTGATCTATGAAGTAATACCCTAAATTAGCTTCCGCTGCTATATGTCAAAAATGGGGGTGTTACATATATCGTAACATAGCATAAGAGGTGAATTTTTACCCAAATTTAAATTTGTTTACGACACATACCAACGAGAACCGAGTATTATTAGCGTCTCATGGATAGAAATTTATATGACTAGCACAAAACCCTCAAATTCCACCCTCACAATGTGAGGTTCGCCCTTAGATGTTATACCTTTAGCTTGTTCGAGTTAAGGATTTGAGCAATCATGCGTGTCTATTCCGTCGTTACGGATGTGTATGCGTGGTTTTGTCGCCTTTTCTGGAACATTGGTATCAGTTACTTTAGGACTATGAGAGTGTA
>BQNB010043428.1:0-11221 GCA_026074375.1 Tanacetum coccineum | reverse complement strand
ACTGCCAAACTCATATCTAACCTAAGAACCGAATTCGTAGTTTGGTTCAGTTCGGTTTTGGCAAATTCGGTTTGGTTATTAGTTCGATTCGATTGTTTTCGATTTGGTTCGGTTTCGGTTTTTGTGCTCACCCCTAAAATTATCAAATCTTTTTGGGCCAAAATTATAGAATTGGGAGCCTTTTTATCTAAAACATTTCTGCCTTCTGGGCCAACAAATTAGTCTTTGAAACGGGTTATCACTTATCAACCGGAAACGACAAAAGAGTGTGAAGTGGAAAATTGTTCCGACGGCTGTGGTTAATCATCACTCCATCATCATATCAAAGTATTAATCTTCATACCTTAATTTTATGTTATTTTATTTACATTTCTTAAAAATCGTTATATGAATGCTTGATATTGTAGTTTAGGCAATTAAATTGGTATATGACAGGTGAAAGTCTAAACCCATAAAGTCTATTGATTTTTTGTTGATTTGGTATTGGAATTTGTTGCTCAAATGTTTGAATGTTGTCTTTATTCTATGTTATGGAGTATCATTGATGCAATAGTTTGCTAATGATGAGATTAAAGATTTTTTTTTAATTATGTCTTGTTTCTCATGACTTGTTTTTGCTGTTTAGCTCGTTCTTTCTCGGTTTTTGTTTAAGCTTATTTAGGGGGCTTATTAGCTAATATGACAAGTGAAGCCTAATTAAGTGTTTGGCTAAGCTTATATGTTTGGGCTTCTTACCTTATATGAGGGGGGTTTTGATAAACTTTGTGGCTTATTTGAGGCGGGGTAGGCTTATATTAGAGTATATAATAAGACTTACATTCTCATATAATGATTACACTATTATAATGTTCATGTACTTTTTTTTTGTCATTTACCTTATTAACTATGATAAGCTAAACCAAACACTTAACAAGATGGGAATGTAGTTCTTGTATACCTATTAGTACTTTGTGGATTTCTTTATGCTTATTCTTAGGCTGTGTTTGGCAAAACTAGTGGTAGCTGTGTTAGCTGTAGAGGTAAATTTTTTGTTTTGTAAAAGCATTTGGTAACTAGGTGGAGCTGTAACTATAACTATAAAGCGTGAAACAAGCATACAATTCAGGAGGCTAAAAAACCTTCTTCCAGTAGTGTTTCGTTAGCGTTCCAAACACCGAAAGCTAAATGCTTGTTGTGAAACAAGCATACAATTCTAAAAGTTAAAACCCTAAAAGCTTGGTACCCGTGAAGGAAACATTAAGCCAAAACCCCTGTCCTAATATAAGGCTTTTGCATTTCATTGACTGGCAAATTTCCGCTTATAGTATCTTTTGTTCACCTTTTATTAGGAGTAGCTTTGTTCTATATGGCGTTTGTAAATTTTCATGGACTTCGATCTTTGCAAATCTCTTCACGAGAATGCGTCTTCAACCCTAGTGGGCCGATACAAATTGATACATCCAACAATAAAAGTTTTGCTATAAAGGTTTGCGCTAAGAAACCTGATCAAAGTATCCATTTTGAATCCAAGGTAATTTATTCTAAACCTGGTACTTCATTCAGCTTTTTTTAATAAAAAACATTTAGTTATGCGCATACTTCTAGATAAAGGTGACTCTTTCGATCTATTTAGCTTTAATGGTTAAACGAGTTACGTAACACCTTAGGTAAAACGGGACAGTGTGGAATGAATCTCATTTTGAACTTATGAAACTTTTAACTTGTGCTAAAATAAAACCATTCATAAAACGAATTTCAGTTAAATTCGGTATTGGACAGTGTGAAATGGGACGACAAAGGTTTGGCTGTGGCAATCGCTCAAAATGTGGACACAGGAGCAATCTTAATGCAAGGATTTGCAAATAGGGAAGCACTTGCCGCTGCGATTTCCTCTAAGAAAGCAACTTTTTATAGCAGATCAAGATCCTCATTGTGGACAAAAGGAGAAACATCTAATAATTTCATCAATATTCATGATATCTTCCTTGACTGTGATCGTGATTCTGTAAGTTCCTTTCATCCTTAGAAGGCTCCCTCACCTTATGAAATGGATCAAACGGGTCAAAAGTTACCCAGATTTTTGTTGGATCATTTGATGCATGTTGAATTTCGAAAGATTTCAAATTCTTAGCTATTAACTTATAATATTTTGAAGTGTCAAATAAAACTATAGCTAATAGGGAAACAGATTGAACAAGTTAAACCTGATCCGCCCAGTTTACCACCTCTAATATATGTAATTAGGGGAGTTTGAAATTTTTCCGGACACGTGAATGTAATTATTTAGTAGCTATCACGTGTTAACTTATTCAGAAAAAAATACTGAATCATTTAACAATTTGACAGATTATATACCTTGGAAAGCCTGATGGTCCCACGTGTCACACTGGAGCCGAAACTTGCTACTATACATCCATATTTGATTCAGTAAATATGCCAGAGGTGCCCCTTTACTTACCTGCAAGCGCTATGTAATCAAGACCATATTTTTTTTATTTTTTTTGTCAATTTCAGTTTGTTTTGTTAAGGTTGAAGAAAGTAATCTGGCATTGACGACATTGTACTCACTCGAATCTACACTTACCAAAAGAAACGAAGAATTGTCTGCTCCTCAAGAAGGCAAACCATCATGGACGAAACGTTTATTACTTGATGATAAGTTACTGTGCTCAAAGATCCGGTATGTTGGTCTTGTTATTATGTGCCATTTTATCCATTTCTTTTCATATTTAATTAGTAAAACCTGTAACCATGTCCCCATTTTCTCGCACCATGCAATCAAAGTTTTGAGCTCAGCTATAACACAACGCTTTGTTGTTTTTCTGCAGTGAAGAAGCGGATGAGTTTTGCAGAACACTTGAAGAGAATGAGGACGAATCACGAACTGTATCGGAGATGGCGGATGTACTATACCACGAAATGGTCCTTTTAACCCGTAGAGGCTTAAAATTCGAAGAAGTTCTTGATGTTCTTAGACGCAGATTTTCTCAATCAGGTGTCGAGGAAAAGAATAGCCGCAAAGCTAAAAGTGTCCAGTGAATATCCGAGTCGTTGGACACATGGTGTTATTGTTGTTCATTGGATATTGGAAGATAACTTATCCAGCTTGTGTTTTTTTGGAAGATATGTTTTAATCAATCTTTTTCATAGGTGTATAAGCCATGAAAATCATTGAATTTTCTATGAAATGACATTTGTTTATAAGAAATACATTTTGATTTTTGAGGTCAAACATATTACTTTCACCTTGTAGACTTGTAGTTTGTTTCAATAATAAATGATACTAGTATTACCTTTTAAAGAGTAGGATTGAATCAAGTGTTAACACCAAAGGTTCGATCCTCACCCCCTACAAGACTGGTGGTCCTTTTTCTACCTTTGGTAGAACCGGAGGAGCAGCATCTCTACTTTTGGTACGGGTAGGGTTGTCTAAATGTCAACCTCCTCATACAATGTGAAAGACGGTATTGGGAGTTACTTTAGTAGTACCTTTTAGTTATACTAGTGGAGACGTAAGGAGTCACAAATCTTCATGTCAAACTGTAGCTTATTGCTGATGACTTGTGAAATTTGATTGTTTGATTTTTGTGGAGTCTGTAAGCATTAGCAAGAACGCAACTTGGCACTTGCGTTTATAGGGTCAACGCCCCTTGAAAGAAAGTCGGGAATATGCTTGTAGCTTGCACTGACGTATCAGCTGATAGAGCATTTTGCAAACGCAAAAATACACTTACCAAGTTCGACTCGCGTGTACATCTGTGGATGTGTCAAGTTACTACACCCAGCCATGTGATTGACTTGCTTGACCAATGCTAAGTACATTTCTTCATTGATGCAATCAAATTCAGTTCCTTCCAATGAGTTGGAAACAAGAATTCGATTAATGACAAGCAGCAGCAAACACATCATACTGGTGAGTATTGAAGAATGCAACAATAATGATGGCCAGAAGTGGTCTTCACATGGTGAATTGCATAAATGAAAAGTTTTAATGTGAAGAAAAAAAAATACGTCCAAAAATAATGTTCTTGAGCATTAACCACAGTGAGTTAGATGAAAATTAAAAACATTAAAAACGTAAAGATGCACAGGGAACTGGGGGTAAACCAAGTTCGTCAAGTTGTAAAGCATTAAAAGATAAAAGGTCAGAAAACAACAAATGAAGAAGAACCCTACTATGTGGCAAATTGGTTGGTCCGATAGTAGTCAAAATGCGTCGCCCAGAAAACGCGGTCTTTTCTTTTCTTAAATTTCACATATACACTAAAATCTGAAAATGATTGAAGATATCTACTCTTTTAGAATCGTGAACTAATTTTTGGAACAAAACAATTTAACCAATGTAGTACACTTTGGGTAACTTCTAAACCATTCAACCATTTTTAGCTATTGTTTTAAGTTAACCCATTTGATAGACTAGATAACCCAGTTGACCCATTATCAACAAACGGGTCTAAGATTTAAAAAGGAGGATACCTGATTGTTAACTCTTCGGGCTGGTACTGCATGTCCACTAGGAGCCGAAGGCAAATTGACCTCCTCATAATCGGGTTCATTATCAGGTTGAAGATACAAAGGTACCCCTTCTCCGTCCATTTCAAATCCCATATCTGCCTCCAGTGCATCAAGTTCTGCATAAAAGCTCACAAATAAGGTTTGATATTCACTCGATGTAAAAACAATGCAAAGTTTTGAGGAAATAATCGAATGCCTAAAATAGCCTCCTAATAACCAAAACACGACTGACAAAACTTGTAGACCACAATCAATGTCATAGATATTAAAAAATGTTATAACTCTTTCAGAACAGCGTAAAACAAAAAGTGTCACCTTTCAGCCGTGTTGTGGTAAGTTTCCGAATTTACATTCTTGTGCATACTAGTAATCCTTATATAAAGTTATCAACCTCAGTTTTCGTTAACAAGTTACCTTTGGTTTTTCCCTAATCAAAACTTTCTATTATAGACTATCTACGGTCGGAAAGATACTTGGATACTACTGATAAATAATTACATAATTCTCTCAACCAAAGAGTTGACATTAAACAGTAAATAAATGATAAGTTTACATTTACCGCCAAATGAGATCTTCTTCTTCAATGTCATTATGCCAATTGGTAGGATTTGGAAGGTGTTGGTAATTTTTATTAGATAAATCCCTACCAAGCGACTCTTGTATTTCATTACTTTCATCCATCAAGTCCAGCATGTCATCTTGCAAATTCTACAAAAGAATTCAAATTTAGAGATTATTAAGTGAATAATTATACTTTTAGAGAGTCCAATGTACAAAAACTTAATACTAAGATCAATTTCTTGGATCTTTACTGTCTTCATCATTCCTTTCAACTCTTTGTTTGCTGTCTTCAGAGCTGACATCTGGAAGATACGAAATTGATCAGTGACGAGAAATTTAGTTTGTTTGACTGAAATAAGGATAATTATCAGGTTCACAGACATATTCACGAAAAAACCCGTCCCTAGAGTTAGATTTGGGGTCCACTACCTCATGGAGGTAGACAGCAACTTCCAACCAGAGGACTCCACCCCGCATGCTTTGAACTACTTCCCACATGTCGCTACCAACAAAACCAATTTTAAGGTGAACAATGGAAGCCCAAAAGAACCAACTTTGATCGAGCAAAGTTCAAGTTATATTGTATCATGAACATATGACGATTCCGATACTATTACAAACACTAGACCACATGACGTGGGATATTTCGCACACATACATATATACGAAAACCAGGACCAGAAAATAATAATCCAGCCACAGAATGGATAATAACAGTGATAAATCTTTAAATCATGTTTCCCTAGACATATCAACAGCGATACAGACAAAAGTTGGTTTTCTAGAGCCTAACACGCACATCTATCACAAGAAGCAACATCACTAAGATCTACTTCATACAATCATAAATAAACACAATAGATAGTTTAGCCAAGCATGTTGAAGATAAAGCAAGAACAATAAATAATCACACAACACATAGACACATTGAATGATTAAGTAATCCTTACTTGATTAAAACATGAGTTGGAGGAAGTACAATAGGGTTTTTAAGCCCTAAAATCGTCCCTAACAGCTGTTAAATGAACTAGGGTTCGTACCCTCTTTTTATTCTAAAGTTACACACTTAAAACCCTAAAATCGGGTATGTATATATAGGAAAATCACTGCGACGGCGTCGTGTTTTAATCGTGACACCGTCGTGAGATAGAATGTAACACCCTCAAATCTGAGTATGCAGCGGAATATTGAATATCCGAGAGCGTTACATTATGGGTCAATAGCACAAGATATAAGAACGATCACTAAGTGTGACGTTTAAAAGATACATTGGATAAACAAGTTTATTCGTTTATTACATAAGCACAAGGCTTTAAATCGTTCTACGATAAAGTTAAAGACTTCGACATTTAGTAATTGTTCACATAACAATATTATGACTCGAATCTCTAGCTTTGACATCCCAAAAGACCTCCAATGTATCACGGCATCTCATGCCCTACTGACCTGAAAAACATGCTTTAAAACGTCAACATAAAGTTGGTGAATTCATAGGTTTATTATAACCAAAAGTAGGACCGCAAGATTTCCAAGTGTATGATTAAGCAACAGATGCAAACATCATCAAAAAGTAATTATTGTTTGCTAAGCTCATGACACCGAAGCTCGACCATTCTGTGTGCAATTAATTGCCAGAATAATGCCCTTTACGATGTTCTAACCCGAAACATCCCAACCCGACATGGTATACGTTTGTTGTCCGGTACACCGGCACAGTGAGCGCTACTCACCCAAACGGGGATGTCAATCCCAAATAGATCTATTTATAACATTCGCGCTCGCATAATGTAATTCCCAACTACGACTATGCAATTGACAGTTCATGATAATGGGCTCAGTGGGTTATCGCTACTTAGGCAAACACATAACCATTGTATAAAATGTACACTTGCGTCCAGTTTGTAAAACAAGCATGTTATCACCCCAAAGATATAAATCATTTATATAATTGTAAAAATGTGGGGCCATGAACTCACCTTAGCAGGTAGTTCCCAGTTTGATATAAATATCCAAGCAGGTATCGAAACCACACCGTCAAATACCTAAGTAAATACGGTCACGTCTTAGTCTACAAGTTTAGACTAATGACTTTATATATAAACTAAATTTCATTTTAAGTTTATATATACTGTTATCACTTGTGTGGTGGTGCCCACGATTAATGTATTTATTATTTCGATGAATGTCGTAAACGTGAAATCGTTATTTAATAAATATACTTTATTTATTAAAATCGTTATTAATTAAACCCGTTTATAATCCAAATATATTATATTCGATTGTCTCGTTAAACGTGAAATTGTTTCCGTTTAATAAATATATTCTATTTATCAACTCGTGATATTAAAACCCGATTAATATCCGAACGTATATATAATAATTATATTTCGTTCGTTCTCGTTCATAAAATACTTTCAAGTATTTTATTTTACACTTAATACTCTAGGTTCGAAAAAAAATGATCACGTCACATTTTGTTGTTCATCCGAGATATACAGTAAAACACATTATAATTATTTAACATATATAGTTCATTCTATACATGGTGTGTATGTTATTTGGTCATTTTTTATTATACTTGTGTATGTACAAATGGAGAGCATCAAGACACGAGAGTAACCTGTGCATGATCCATACCATACTTCGACATCTCATATTGTTGACGGCTTTTTGCGCTACGACCGAGGCGCGAATTCAATATGTAAGTATTAACTATCTCGTAACCTAGTAACCCGACTAGGCGCGAATTCAATTTGCACTTTAATGATTTGTCGAGACATAATCTAGTAACCCGACTAATATATTAACTATCTCGTTTTTTATCACTACATAGGAGGAGATACTGAGGCTCAGGGATCTAGGCGCCAATATTTTGACGGGTGTGCCTTACACCGAGGACCAAATAATGGCCATGGTTTGAAAGGGCAAGCAGTGAGGGCACATTCCGTTTTGTATCGTTTTTGGCGGACATTGAAAGTTACTCAATCTCAATTAAACGAGCCTCATATGTACACACACTGACGCTGATGTCGATAAGGTAAAAGAAGAAAACAAGCGGCTAAGGAAAAAGCTCAACATGCTTAGGACGGTAGTCAAGAGTGACGACCGGATGTCCTAGCTGCTTACGCAGCTTGAGTCACAACATGAGGTCGATGGTGGCAGCAAGAGTCAAAGGGGCGGGGATGATGAGCTGGGGCCGGATGAGGACGCCGGCGGGGATGAGGACGCTGACGGGTCGCTGGGGAGTTAGGACATGTTATATATGGATACATATATGCTATTTTGTTTCTTGAAGTGTATATTGATGACCTGTATATAAACATTTGTTGAACCGTACATTTAGAACATGTTATCTAAATATTTATTGACTTGTATCTTGCGGATATTGCAAGTTTTGTGGCTAGGAAGCCCGTTTTGTAGACTACAATTATTTTATTTCGGAGTTTGGACAGTATTTAACTTAAATTATATCAAAATGTTTTTATTCTGTTATTCATGTTTTGTGATTTGTACAAGTTGTAATGTATTTGGGTAGATTATATATTGGTAGATACATGTTTGAGAATTGGTAAATTTTTTCGAAAAAAATCTGGAAATCAGCTGCAATACAGCCTGCATTAAAAAAAGCTGCAGTATTTTCCCCGGCAACATGTCACTGACGATAGTGTGAAAGATATGTCGGGGCTTGTTGGCCATGTTTGACCTAGTCAACAAACTAAGTTCATATCCCCTTCGACATGTTTTTCTGGATAGTGTGAAAAGAAACGTTGGGGCCTAATAGGCTAAACTAGTTTGGATACCATCTATACAATCCGTTTTGTCAATCTCTTTATAAATATACTAACTATACCTTATAGCCTATCTGGTCTATCATTTATAAACTAAAATGTTTCCATCTTATAACCTATTTTACAGTTATTTATAAACTCTTTTGCTAACCTATTACAAACTACTTTGCAGTCATCTTACAAACCATTTCGTTGTCGCCTCATGAACTATTTCGTTGTCATTATAAACTATTCGCTGTCAATTTACAAACTATTTCATCGTCATCTTATGAACTACTTCGTGTCTTTTACAAACTATACTTTGTCAATTTATAAAGTTTTTGGATTGTCAACATCGAAACATATTTGATACCATATTATGAACCCCCAAACTGTTATATTATAAACCGTCACGTAATTTTCTCGTAAACTATTTTGCTATCACCTCATAAAACATTTTCTGATATTTTACAAAATATCTTGTGTCGTTATATAAACTACATTGTTTTCATTATTACGATTAGTTTTGCTACCTTATAAACTATAACGTTTATACCCTAACAGATTTTAAACATATCACTAGTTTTGACGAAATGAACATTGCATCGTTAGTTCTTAAATTATGCATAGCCTGATCACCTTTGATATAATTCCAGGAAGACCATGCATTCTGGAGAAAGTCACCAATAAAATTTTGTCAATTTACCCTTACTTTCCATTTTTATTTTTGTTTCTTTTCTCTACATTGTCGACGAGATTATATCGAACTCGTGTCTTAATTAATATTTTGCGTGCGTATTCGTGAGTCATGTCAGTCACGTGTATTCGTATTCGTAAGCGTCAAAACTAATCAGATTTTCCTCAACCTTAGTATATAGAAACACCACACTCTTAGCCGAGAGACCGAATCCTACTCCTTGTAGTCACGATAATTATGGATTGTAAGAACTTAGAACGTAACATACTTATCACTCTAATTTGATTATAACCAAGAGAATTAGGAGATTTCCTTCAATATACTTACCTTTTTGTGAGGTAGAATCATGTTAATTATGAGATTCTCATATCGGCAAAACTTTTGATGGACCTGAAGTTGAAGCAAAGGACGAAATTATTGCAAGTACATAGAACCTAGTTGATAAAAGCCTCACCTCCGCTTCGTAATTCAAGATTATCCTGCTGCGAAGCGTGAGATTGAAAGAACATGATTATTATCAATATTTTGCCAACTTACGAATTGCTATAATAAACCTTTGTTCTTTTATGAAGAAAAAAAGAATACCCTTAAGCCTCTTAAGTTTTCATACTTTACTTAAAAGAAAGAAAAAAAATACTAATAAAAATATTCTTAAATTTAAAAATAGTTCCTAAACTAATCAAAAAGTTATAGATTAGGCTTTTAGCATCCATGATGGCATGATATACAAAAATGCCCCTTAAATTTGCTAATAATATGAAAATGATTCTTACACTTATTAAAATTTATATTTTAATACTTATCACAGCTGTAGCGAAGCGCGAATCTTGCTTCATCGTTTATCAATATTGTAAGAATTTTGTATGATAATAAGGTCTAAAAAAAATATTCATGTTGATATTTAGGCATCATATCTCTCTCTTTTTTTCTTCTTTTTTTATAATCCATGTGTTTACTTGACATTGCAAACCAACTATTTCTAGAGTCGACTATCCTTTTGAATAACCCGTTATCTCTTTTTTCTTTGAGCTTGATATATAAGCTTAGTTAACTATGTCAACATATTTCTTTCATCATCACATGTACGTCTACCTAGGAGTTTTCATGATATTTCATTGTCATTATAAATTTTTGACTTAGGTGTTGTTTGTTTCATTAAGATGTTTTGGGTTTGAATCTGACTACCGCATCTTACTGGTAAGAGGCGGTTATAAAGTCTGAATCTGAATGAAATAATGTTGTTTGTTTTTTATAATTGTTTAAATGGTTTTAATTATTCGTTTTTTTAAGTATATATTATACTATAATGCGATGAATAAGTGGCTTGAATGTATATTTGAAGATGAATAATTATAATTTTCAAATTCATAAACACAAGGTTTCTGTTCACTCTTGTGAACAAACGTGATACGGTTATCACTTCAGTTCCTCGGTTTTACGAAAACTAGCTCGATCTTTTATCCAACAAACCAAAAAAATCAGCCCAACAGGCCAACACTATATATATTCTAAATTAAAATATCAAAATCCATATGGCCATATTAACCCATTACTAACTTTGATATTTTATATGTGTAAATTTGGCCCAACAATCTACAAATAGCCCACAATACACCTAACTCCATACTCCACCTCTTCCTAAAACATATGCAGCCAACAAGTCACCACCACACTCGTATCCTTCTTTTTCTCACCCTAAAAA
>BQNB010043427.1:0-40000 GCA_026074375.1 Tanacetum coccineum | reverse complement strand
AACTTATTTGTTATTTTGGTTTCTATGTTAAGCTTATAGCTTATTTGTTATTTCGGCTTATATGTTAAGCTTATAGCTTATTTGGGTTTTCGGCTTATTTATTTTTTGGTTTGACGTATTTATAAGCTTATAACTTATGTTTTAATCCGGCTTAATGGGCTAAAGGCCCATTGGTTTCCGCATGATGATAGCGACACAATAAACATTTGCAGTTACAATCATCAGGTCCTACTTCTGTTTATGGCGGGTACAGTGAGTCTCCGACTATACTATATATTTTCGTTTGTTCGTACCGTGAAGTTACCACTCAAGTCAGCAACACTAGGTGTTTCGTACCATATGAGTAACCAATTCTATCACATGAGGTCATACCATGCTTTTACTAAGTATCTCTTGAGCATACTTAGCTTTGGTTAAAAAAGAAACGCGGGGGATTGGTTGATCCTCAATTCCTAAAAAGAATATTTAGCTCCCAATGCATTATACATTTTCCGAACTTGCTGTGCATCTAATTTTTCAAACCTTTTTGAAAGTTTTGGGTTTGTAGAACCAAAAATAATGTCATCAACGTAAATTTGCCCAAGCAATATGTATTCCCTATGTTTAGTCTGAATAATTGATCCATAGAACCTTATGAGAATCCTATGGATACCATGAAGTTTGGAGATTCATCGTACGCACGCTCTTGGACTGATTGAGTCCATATAAACAGCCCTTGTTTGAGACGGTATAGCTTGTCAGGATGATGTGGGTCTACGAATCCATCTGGCTGGTTTACGTACACTTCTTCTTCAGCAGCGGTCCGTAAAGAAAAGAGCAATCTTTACGTCCAATTGGTATATTGGAAATGATTTGTGTACAACATACGCAACGAATAACTGGACAGCTTCCAACCGAGCAACGGGTGAAAAGACTCTTCGAAATCAATTCCTTCCTTTTGACTATATCCCTTACTACAAAGATCGAGCTTCTATTGCGTATAACATCATCACTTCATCAGTTTGTTTTCCAGACCATTTCATGGTAAGTGACATTTTTGGCAGAGGTCTTTCGACTAATTCCATGACATCTGATTGATCAAACTGGGTGAATTCTTCCTGCATCGCTTTCAAATCTACAAGCCAGAATCAGCATGTTGCAACTTTGTACGTTCTTTGGTTTACGTTCGAACTCACGGTGATGTGGTGCGACATACACATATTGCCATCTATTTCTAGCTGACGTCTTGATCCTAATTGATTGAGAAGGATTTCCAACGACTTGTCTACGACGGATAGAACTTTTGTCCAACGATGTTCAGAAGGAAAAAATTTTGGTCGTTGATAGAAAGTATGCATGTTTGACGAATCAACAATGACGGAGACGAGTCATCTCCTTCCGTTCTTTACCAGTGTACTAAAGTATGATGATAAATTCTTCCTTCTTCAACTTGTGCATTTTCTTTATTGAGTTTCATTCTTGAATATGTGTTTAATCAACAAATAATGTTTAAAAACGTTTATTTATATTTTTTGATCTCTCAACGTTTTTGGATAATAACAAAAATAAAAATGTTTACAATAATAATAAATGTTTTAAACAATTCAAATGTAACGATATACTATTTCTAATATTAGAGATCACTTTGAGGTTTATGAACAAACATTAACGCATGATTAGTGATCAAGAAAATAATTTTTCTCCTAATCCCCACTTTCAACCCTATAAAAGTATTTTAATAAAAATATATTTAGCAAAATATTTTTCTAATAAAAAAGAAAAGTTTTTTAAAACTCTAAAATTTAAAAATTCAAACATTTCCCCTAAAATGAAACCTTCCCATAACAAAACAACCTTCACCCAAAAAGACAAAAAAAGGAATGGAGTCTAGTGCGCCCCCTTATATATAAGGGACCCGCCGAGGACTGCCACGCAGATGACCGTACGGGATCCCTGCCTATAAATACTGTTTCATTCCTACAGAAAATTCATTCCTCTTGCATGAAATTTCAGTCTAATTTGACTCTCTCTCTAAACCTTCTTTCTCATCAACCTAAAACTCTAAAATACTATCATACTTAAGATCTTGTTTCAAGTGATCAATCTCTTCTTCCTCTTCTCCATCCCTCTCATTCAAGTGTAAGTAGAAGAAACACGCGTATCGCAAGAAACAAAGTGTTAATTAGTGATCTCTCCTTTTTTCTTCTAAGTACCAAACCTTATTGTAATTATCCTTGTGTATTGTGTATTAATACATTTGTAGATTCATAGTGTATATATTGTAAGTGTGTAATATCTTAGTGAAGTGGGTAATGTGTTCTAGCTAAAGATTAGACTCAGACATTTAATCTAGAGTTGGAAACACGTAAGCACGTGTAAACGTTTCTTCCTCCCCTAAGGGAGCTTGTTACATAGTGAAATCTCGAGTCGGATACTCAGTAGTGGAGTAAGTGCGAAGAGTACTTCGTAGCCGAAACGCACTATAAAATCCGGTGATCTGGTATGGTTGTTTCACTTCCTTATCGGTGGTCTTTACATTATAATTGTTGTTATTTATGTTTTGTTAGATAGTTATTGCTTGTTCATAATGGTGGTGATTGAGTGAACAAATAACCTTGAATCTATAACATTTTTGAACACGAAAACTTTTAAACCGTAAAACAATGTCGTAACACTATTCAAACCCCCTCCCCCCCTTTTTAGTTTCCACAATTGTTATCAGAGCAAAGGTCACTCAATGATTTTAAAATCACAGTATTTTACAAGCTTTGATCGATCTAAGGATTCCAGACAAATATCTAGAAGGGCATCCTATGCAAAACCGACCACTCTTTGACAAGCGATAGTTGCTTTATTTATTGAAAAATAAATCCGAGACAATGTAAATCAAAAGGATCTAGATCTTTGGCATGTTTATTACCAATGTGATTTTCAGAACTATTGTAGTAAAAACCAGAAACCAAAGTTAATGAGTTTATCCCTTTTGAAAACAAACCAATGAGCCAAAAAGAGCTTGCGAAACATATGAACCAAAATGGTTTATTTACAATGCTTTTGCAAGAAAAGAATAGAAGAAGAAATTCATGAGTAACACGCAAAAGAAATTTTAGAAAACTTTTTATCACCCATCAAGGTAATAGCCAGTTAAATATAAAATAAGGTCTCCTTTTGGTTCAACAATAGAGCAACCAATTCATCATTTCCGAAGACTAATCTAAAGATAGTTCTTTTGCTAAATTTAATACTATATATTACTTAGTTCTTAAAGCGACATGGATAAAATGTTATCTAGTAAGAACTAAATACGTAAGGGAATTTTCTAAGCACTCCCATCCTAAATGTAGATCACAGTCCGACGATGAAGAGTTGAAAGAACTTAAACGTCACCAACTCTTGATGAACTTATCGGAACCTTCAAAGTTCATGAAATGATCATCAAGAAAGATTCCGCAATAGTCAAAGACAAAGTTGAAAGGATAATCTATTGCTTTTTAAAAGGCAAGAATAGAATCTATGATGACAGTGTTTGACTTTCAGTAGTGAATACGAAGAGTACGCCATGCAAGACAAGAGACATGTCAAGAAGTTCTATATAAGATGAGGTAATTCGTGAGGCAACCGTCTGATGACAAAAGACATTCCAAAGATAGCCGTAACGACAAGAAAGTAAAAGTGAGAGAAAACGAATAGATGCGGCGATCTAAATCATCTTATTAGAGAATGTCCAAAACCACCGAAAGATAAGAACCAAAGAGCCTTTGTCGGAGGCTCTTGGAGCAATAGGGTGAAAAACACGATGAGAAGGCAAAGATGAAACTATCCTTGTAGCACCTCATCAAGTGAGGTATGTTTGTGAATCCTCCTATTTAGTGATGAAAATTCACAATTGGATGATTTATCTATAGACAATGAATATGCTAAATTATGCAGAACAGTATACAAAATAATCACAAAGAACAAAGGTTTAAAAGCTACTAGAAATAGTCCTAGAAAATGAGCTTCGAAAATTACGATTATTGGTCCCATCTCGAGAAAAACAAGGTATTGATCTCGATTGTGCAAAGTGTCACACTTAAAATTGAGAAGTGGAAAATCTCAAAGAAAATCCACTAGATTAAACAAATTGAAAAGATTACACATTGCTTAAATGAAATGTTAATGTAATCTAAACGCCTCTGGAGATAAATTAGTTTCGGTTTAATTGCATTTTAAACATCACTAGTGGAACTAAAGAAATAAAATTATATTTGTGAAGCTCAGAAACAAGGCATATTCTGATAGAGGTCCATAAATATGGCGGCCCCCTAATGACCATAGCGGCCCCCAAAAATCAATTATAGGAACCCCCACCACAACGCCTAGATCGAGAAAACTAGTCTTTTTAAAATCCATTTTGGGTCCTAGACCAAAACACATAGATTGTTAAACAAGCAAAAGTTCCCTTGCTATGAAAATGAAGTAAAACAATTCAATAACCATTGTCAAAACGCCGAAGTTTGGATTTTTGAGAAACCAAACATTAGGTTAAAACTCCACCTCAAGAAAGTTAATATAATTATCATCGATCTAAAAACACCGCAACCAAGAAGACGTGTTTGGTCCGATAAAACCAAGGCTCAATGGCGTTTAAATTTTTGATAGGTAGTTTTTCCCGAACTTGAAACAACTTTCCACTCGAAGTTACATCCATGGAAATGTGTCCTTCCATTCTCACATCCCAAACCAATTGCAACAATGCAAATGGATGTTTGGCACCGCTCCACTAACAACTTGGACTCAATGAGAATATAGGGGACGCAATTTTGAGTAATGTCTTATTTAAATAGATATGCCTTGAGTCGACTAGAGCCCGACGAATAGAACAAGGATATCGGATGCTCTAAACTAGAACTGACAACCGAGAGCTCATCTCCATCTTAACAAGCATGACAATGAGGTAAACGTCATAATTTGTATAATCTTTCGGATAATATCATTGGGAAATGTACGATTTCCTAATGATCTCTCCAAATAGATAATGTAGAACATGTTGAAAAACTTAGGATTTATAATTTGCTAAGTATAGGACAAATTGTGACAACGAATGAAGAGATAACTTTCTCTGAACATGATAGTGAAATCGCTAAGGACGGTACGTTCATAGTGAAGTATTAGGAAGAAAAGGCTTATATGGATAAATTAGAAATAAGCTAAAGGCGATCAAATTTGTCTAACAACGAAATGATGAAAATTTCCCACTTGTGGCATAGGAGATTAATACCCAAATATGCGTCACAATCATATCTATGGTACCACCCCCTCTAAGGAATTATTAAAATAACCTACCTAAGCTGAAGTTTGATCAACATTTTTGTGAGCCTTGTACATGGAAAACAATAGTCCCACTAGTTACAAAGCTATAGAATAGTCCTGCAACGACTAGATGCTTAGCAACTATCTCCATATGATCTCTCGCTCCATCCGTCCGTATAGCGGAGTTACGAAAGAAACCGTACATGCACCCTAATCATAGTAGATGACTACTCTAGGTATACATGGACAAGATTTCCTTAAGATAAAAACCGAAGATTATTGATCAATCTGAAATATTTTATAGGAAAATTCAAAACCAATTAGGATGTTCAATAGCGCAATAAGACCGCCACGGTAGAGAATTTGATAATGAGTGCAATTTTAGAGACAATTAGTAATACCAACGGTATTACACAATACTTCTGGCTATCACGCACATCCTCAATCAAATTGCGTGGTCTTGAAAAGGAAAAATAAGACACTACAAGAAATAAAGTAGGACTATGTTGAATGAGCAAATCTTACCTAATTTACTACAAAATTTTTAGTGAACGCTGTGATACTTCAACATACATTACTCAACGAATTCTCATAGAGCCATTCGAATGAAAACCACAATGAACTCTTAAAGGTCGAAAACCTTCACGATCACGAATGATTTATAGTGTTTAGAAGCAAGTGCTTCAATTGGTGAACACAAAAGACTAGCTTACGATAGGTATTAGACCCCACGTCGCACGAAGTTTCTTTTAGATTATTCTCAAAATAGTTAAGCCTACACTCACCTAAACAAACACACTAGGAAAGTCGCAGAATCACTTAAAACGTGACATCGATAAAACGCCTCCACACCACTAAGAAGTCACCCTAGGTGTAATGATGACTTAGATTAAGAAGAAGCAGTTATAAGGTCACGAAATGAAAAAACCTAGAAAACGACATTGTGGACTGATAACTTTAGAGATCAGATAGAATAGCAACATAAGGAACCTAGAACATCCATTAGAAAATGTCATTTGAAACCTTAACTAAAGAACCCTCTTAGGATCACAAGCCCAAAAAGCCAAGTAACTTCTTTCATTTATATCATCTATAGAACCTAAGAATGTGAATGAAGCGTTAGGAGAGGAAAGTTAGATGGTCGCCATGCAAGAAGAATTAAATCAATTCATTGCTAATGACGTTTTGGAGTTAGTTCCACAACCTAGGAATATGACAATCATAGGAACTAAATGGGTATTTAGAAATAAGTTAGACGAGAACGTATTGTTCTCGAAATAAGGCTAGGTAGTTTGCTCAAAGCTACAACCGAATAAGAGGGCATCGATTATGATGAAACTTATGCCATCAGTTGCAAGACTTAAGAGTCCATAGATATTATTAGCCTATGCTTGTGCCTTAGATTTTAAACTATTCCAAATGGATGTAAAAAGTGCATGTCCTACACGGAGTTAATCAATGAGGAGGTCTCTCTCGTGGCACAACCTTTGGGATTCATTAATTTTGAAAAACCAGATCAGGTTTATAAATTAAAGAAAGCTTTATATGGTCTTAAACAAGCACCCAAAGCTTGATATGATAGATTAAAAACTTTCTTTAATAAACATGAATATTAAATGGAATGGTAGATAACACTCCTGTTAAGGATTAATGTTTTTCTTAACTTATTACCGACAGTACATATTAATACTAGACAGTTTTACTTAGATACCATAAGGAGACGAGAGACAGTACAAATATTAGTACTATCAGACAGTTATCTTCAGTACCAAGACATAAAAAGTAATTAAGTAGCTGTTAGTTATTATAACCGGTAGTAGAAAGTTTAGTTTAGTACTGTGAGAAGATATTTAAAAGATATTTATGAATATTTTAGAAAAATATTATGTAAGCTCCTTTTAGGGTTTACCCTTGAAATATAAAGTAACTAGGCATAGTTAGAGATAACAGTTCTACACAAGATCATAGAGAATATACAATATCATAGTTAGCAATCTGTAATCCTCAAGAATACTTTAATAAAGTTGTTATTCAGTTGTTCATTGTTCTTCTTAGTACCTGTGTTAAGATTCCGCATTAACACAAAGTATTCATAGTCATTGTTTCTACATAGTCATTTGTATTTATACATCCTGGCTATCATCCTTTATAGGCTGCAAAGATCCATTCAGTTTATAAGGACCATCAAGTGGTATCAGAGCCTTGAGAAACTCTGAATAAGAAGAACAGATAAAACAAGTTATTCATCTCCAACCAACAAAACTAAACATGTCTGGAACAAAGATAGAAATTCCCACCACCAACCAACCTGCAACCATAACACTACACACCAACAACAACAAACTCCTCATACAGTCTCAACCATCAAACTGCCTAGGCGAGCGAGGAGTAGAGAGGTTATAAAATGGTATATATGGGCCTATAAGATGGTGAAAGCACTATAGTTGGGCTCATAACTGAAGTGCCTTGAGTAGAGTGGGGGGGGGGAGGTTGAGGGAGAGGCCAAAATGGGAAGTCCTTGTCAGTCATAAAGTGATACACAGGACAAATTAAAATTTTTTGCCATCCTAAACAGGAGAAGAAATATGGCCAGATAAAAGCAGAAAGAAAAGCTAGACCACCTTGCTAATGCCATAACCAGAAAGATCATCTAGCTAAATTCCATAAGATACTGAATGCAAAAGAAGATGCTGGAATGCCATCAAATCCATATTTGGTAGGAAAGAAGAATCCAAAAAGAAGCAGAAGTACATCTTAAGCAACAGATTTGAAGGATTCACTGTATCACTACACAGATGGAGAATTCACAAAGCTATGAGAGATATCAAAGTCTTCTCAGTCAGTTAGAATTCATAGAGCAGGTGTTATCCACTGTAATAGCAAATCAGAACGTTTCTAAGAACACACCTTCTGCTTGGGTTCAAGTATTCCTAATTAATGAGGAACAAACCAGGTCTGACGAGTCTCATTTGATGACTTGTACAACAATTTAAGATCCCTTTGAAAGATGTTGTAAAAGGCTCTAGCTAGCATTCATCTTCCAACTTGCCAAATGTAGTATATATCTTGTGTTGTTGATCTTGAAGTAACACGCCCCGGATCCTTATTTCGCTGCGACCCATTTTGGGGGTGTTACACTGCTCCTGACCAATTCACTTCCACAAATGTGGAAGATGAAACAATGGGAGGTTCTTTTCAAACCTCGGTACAACCTCAGGAGGTGCTGAGGACCTTGATAAACTAACAGCTTTGTCTTCTCTAGTGTCCACACTTGTGCAGAAAGTGAATACTCAAGAATCTGAACTTAAAGCACACAAGCTGATGTTCAAGGAGGTTGACTCTTAGAAAACTCACCCCTTAAAACTCATGTATATATGATACGAATAAACTCAAGGATCAAGATCCGCGAGACCAAGTAAACCGGAAGCAGTATAGAGAAACTCCGGGTCGTTATGTCCCAACGAGGCTAGAGATGGAAAATCGCAAGACGATTGATGATTTGTGTTTGGATGTCACAAGGAATGATTGGGCACAGAAACTGATAAAAATAAGCAAAAGCACATAAAAATAGCAAGAGAATAAGCTGGAACAAGGATCAAAGCTTAGAAAAGGCAAAAACAATTAAAACTTCTACACTAAGGCACGAATAAGCTCGAATAAACTTAAGACAAATCTAAATAGGCTAAACTAACTCTAAATAAGCAAATACAAAAAGCAATTAAGCTAAATTAAACAAGATAAACACCGATGTCACTATCAACGTATACAGTTTCTAATACCAGTATAACTTGGAGTTAGTATGCTAGGCTAAGGTTAGTATGTTAGCTTAAGGTTAGTTTTTTTTTTTTACTGCTAGGCTAACAAAGACTTAAAGTAATAATAAATAAGCAAACAAAGCTAAAACAGAAGTTTCCACTAACCTTAATAAGCACTTAGTAATTGGAATAAGCAACCAAAAATGATAAATAAGTGAAAAATAAAACTGAAAAAAAATTTCTTAAAAATATTTGAAAAGGGAAAATAGCTTAAATTCGCTTAACCCCTAAAGAATAGATAAAGGAAATGGTTAATATACTCTAAAAAGTAATTTTTTATTATTCTTAAATAAGTAGATGACAATAAGCTAATAAGCAGAAATGGACTAACAGTTACTAACTAAAATGAAACTACCAGTACTAACTTTGTCGTTAGTACTGCTAGGCATTAAAGTTAGTACTGTTCCTAAAATCAATTCAGTTCTAACTTGGAGTTTAGTACTGCTTGTTCGACATAAGCTTTACATTTCCAAAATTCATTTTCTTATTAAAACAAGATTATCAAATTAAACAAAGTAAAACACTTTATAAGCAAGTATTAATCAACAATAAGACACTTAATAAGCATGAATTGGTCTAGCGTATTAACTTAAAAACCAAAAGTTATATTAAATAAAATAGCAGTTCTGCAATAGATAATAAGTAAGAAAAGAAAAGAGACTTACAACACCCTTGCTCTAAACAGGGCTAAATTCAAAGATCTACAAGCTCTAACTTGAGGAAAACATAGTTAGTGAGAGTCTTAAAGCCCATCAGAACGGGCTTATCATCCATTAACCTAAGCTTGTGGTATATTTGAGAGTGATTTGTGAATACAAAAAACAATAGTTTAATAACTTAAACTGCTATTGATTTAAAACTTCAAACTTGGCATTATTTTAGAAAGTGTTACAAAGCAGGTATAAAAGCTGTAAATAACTAAAAATAAGTAAGTTGTATTTAAACTTTTAAATATAGATAAAAACTAAGACTAGGTGCCTCAAAGGCTTACAAAAAGCTCTATTTATAGCCGAAGCTCTTTGGACTTGCAGCTTGTGCTTCTTTGTAGAGATAAAAACAAGTGTGCTTGTTGTGTGAGGAGAGTCTCAAGCAAATCCCAACCTTTGATTTCTTTTGAGCTTCTTTGGAGTCAATCTCAGCCATCGAAATGCTTTGGGAATGGAGAGGGATTGCCAACATGGCTTTTATACAACTGGGATGGGTTAGGTAGTAGGGTGGATGAAATGATTTTGGCTAGGGAGAGAAGTGGTTTTGCAGGGGAGAAAGTATGGGGCGACATACCAGTTGTAACTGGGTTTTAGGGCGGGAAAGAAGACTTTTTGGGGGAAGTATGCAGTTTGGTCCCCTGAAGTTGTATAACTTAAATGCAATATCTACCCGGTTGGCAACTTTGACCCTTGTCTTATAACTTTGTAATACAACTTTAGACTTGGCAGTTTTAGCCCCTCAAGTTGTATTTTCTTCATGCGGATGACTTTAGACTTCGACTCGACTTGGTCCTTTCCATCTCGTGCTTGGATTTGTTTGTTTTTGGCTTTCTTTTTGCTCTTTCTTGAATAATACGTATCTGCACAAATACAAAAGCAAAACATACAAATACAAAGTATTTTTGGTATGTTTTTAGTCTTTTAAGTCCGTTTATAGTGGAAAATGGTATGTGTAATTAAGCACATACCAGTAGTCTTAATCATTTGATTAGAGATTATGATTTTCATGAGAAAAGGATGGCAAGAAAAGCTGACTTAAAAAATGTTTGGAATAATGTGCATAGAGTGAATAAACAAAATCAATTTGTTCCTTCAGCAGTACTAACTAGAACTGGTATAATTCCAGTTAGTACTGCTAGAGCTAGCAGTACTAAAAAATTTAGTACTGCTAGGCAAAGCTTTAACAGACAGACAGTACTAACCAAGACTGCCATGAAAGTTAATACTGTTAAGCCAATTGTGAATAGAGTAAGACCAGCAAATGTTTTTTACAAAACTCATTCACCAACAAGGCCTTTCAAAAAGACAACAGTAC
Source organism: Tanacetum coccineum (assembly GCA_026074375.1). Lineage (NCBI taxonomy): Eukaryota > Viridiplantae > Streptophyta > Magnoliopsida > Asterales > Asteraceae > Tanacetum > Tanacetum coccineum. The sequence continues at coordinate 28,892 of BQNB010043427.1, read as the reverse complement.
TTAGACAAAAAAATTCAAATCAAAAGGTTAATACTGCTAAAGTACATGCAGTTAGTACTGTTGGGGGAAAAAGGGAAACTGCTGTTAAGCCCTCAGCAAGTTGTAATTGGAAACCACAAAGATACCATGGTGGATCCAAATACAATAGTGGATCCAGTCTTGGAAATTATTACACTTTCAAAGATCCACTAGGCAGACTTAAGCCTAAACAGGCTTGGGTCCCTAAGAGAAACTAATCTTTTCTTTTAATGTGCAGGATTATCCACATAGAACTCTAAAGAATAAAGGAATTGTTGATAGTGGATGTTCCACGTACATGACTGGGAACAAGGCCTACCTTGATGAATTTCAAGACTTTAATGGTGGCCCTGTAGCTTTTGGAGGTAGTAAAGGTTATATCACTGGTAAAGGTAAAATAAAAACTGGAAAGTTAGATTTTGAGGATGTGTGCTTTGTGAAAGAACTTCAGCATTTCAATCTTTTTTCTGTGTCACAAATGTGTGACAAAAAGAACAAGGTTCTGTTTACTGACTCTGAATGTCTTGTTTTGTCTCCTGAATTTAAGTTACCTGATGAAAATCAAGTACTACTTAAAATCCCTAGACAAAACAACATGTACAGTTTCAATTTAGAGAACATTGTTCCTACAGGAGGATTGGCTTGTTTAATTGCAAAGGCCACAACTGATGAATCTAACAAATGGCATAGGAGGCTGGGTCATGTAAATTTCAAAAACCTTAACAAACTAGTGAAGGGAAACCTTGTAAGAGGTTTACCTTCAAAGATTTTTCAAAATGACCACCACTTGTGCTGCCTGTCAGGTAAGGAAATGCAAACACAAGGCCTCTTGTAAGGCCAAAACAGTAAGCTCTATTAGCCAAACCCTACAACTTCTTCATATGGATTTGTTTGGACTAGTATCTTACTCCATAACATGTGGAGGAACAAATCCTATTTTGACTGCACGTATCCGTTATGTGTTTCATATCCCTCCTGAAAATGGCCTTTATAGCAGCCTTCAACAAGTCAGTGTTGAACCATATCTAAGATTGACGTTCCACATACACAAAACCTACTTGCATCTGTCTGAGGATAAGAGACATAACCACTTACGAGGTTCACTATTGACGCTGATCCATGTAGTGAATACTCGTAGGTTGGGTCAGTACAATGTTCATCCAATAAACAACATATGAGTTTGGCGATATCATCCTTTAATATTCATACTATATGAATATGACCAAACACTCACATTTGCCTTAATTCAATGATGCTCCCGTATCATTAACTGACAATGAACGATTTTAGAATAAATAAATTATTCATGGAATTAAACATGCTAATATAGAACACAGTTGTATAAATAAAGACGATCATACCAGGTATATCAATTCATTGTTTAATACAACTGCTTAATGTTCCATTATCTAAATACTAAAAACAGATATACATGAGACTACTAGCAGGTCAAAGTTTAATGTTTCTAACATGATAAAAATGTTTGGTACAAGACATTAACTTTGTAAAAAGTACCAACTTAGTTGTCATCTGAGTGACCTTTGAGAATACTTGTTTTAAAACTCACAAGCAGTGAAGGTTTTGAATAATACAATGATTTTCATTTTGTATATGTGCGTTCAAGTGCTAATACAATAATACTAGCATCGCCTCAATACATTACATAGGTTGTTTGAAGCAAGCAAAACCACCTATATGAGACAGTCTTCTTAACAGCTTCCCAAACTGTGAAGTATTCTTATTCTTTAATGAATAGTGCAACAATGCTTTCAATCAAGCATGTCCAGTCAGCAGTATTATCATTTATGATGAAAATCCTGCTATGACTAGGATTGAGAATCATCTCAATCAAAATAAGCATTAGTGTATAAACTCAACACTAATCTCCTTATTAAAATCCGTAAACTATGAACATGTCTTTAGTCCTTTGCAGGCCTTTAGAATGTTCCTTTTATAGTAGTCTAATGACTTTCACTTAGATAATATGATTTTAGGTTCATCTTGCATTCATGAAAGTGTTACAATTAGTCTAATACATATCATGATATACATAATGAAACCTTTAGTTGAACCAAACGTTTTCAAACATGTGTTTAACTCATCAGGTGAGATAGATCTTGAGTCTTGCTCAATGATGTGTCATGTTATGTTAGACTTATTAATCGCGTATGTTTATCTTAGTAAACGTATGCTCCAAGGTTACATGTTTTATTTCTTATATTTATCGATAGAAATATTATTCCAAACTAAGGATTAAAATCTAGCTTAGGTGAAATATTATTTCAAATATGTTCACAACATATGAGATATAAGAAAAATAAAACATAATGCTCTGACTAGCTTTAAGGTGTTCTCAACAGTTATCTTTGTTTTAATCAAAATCAGATTATTGATTTAAACTTAAGATTCCAGCTCTTAAATGCATGCTCTAATCACCACTTATATTTTTGCAGCTTGCACATTTTTTAAAGATAACTTGGATTCATAAACCCTTTTGATTACACAACGTCCTCGCAAAGGTAATCATTCAAGTAGGAGTTTTGACATCCATTTGCCATATTTTGTATTCATGAAATCAAGTATGGTAATTAATATCTTTATTCACTTAACGCTCGCAAGGAGAAGAAGCTTTAATCATAGTCAATCGCTTAAGTATAAGTAAAACCCTTGCCACTAGGCGTGCATATAAATATGTGTACATTTCTGTCCATATTAGTCTTCTCCTAGAAGAACCAATTTAACCTCTCAGTCTTTCGATTGGTGAAAGATCAATCAAATTCCAAAAATGATTTTCTTTCATGGAATATATCTCAACATTCATTATGTTGTTCGCTAGTGCATTCAGAAGGTTGTGTAAGAAGAGACTTTCTCCAAAAACATATGCTCCCACTTGCTTCGAGTAAGAGGATACTTTCTCCGAATAGGCAGCAAGTCGAGCAATAATAAAATTTGTTCTCGTTTGGAATGTATAATGTATGCTGACAGTTCTTGACTCCAGTTTGATAACAACACACTTAACATGATTTTAACAATTCAGAACTCCAGTTAAGACTTAATGGGAGTCTTCCCATTCCATAACCTGATGGTGTCTTAGTTACCTTCTTGGTCAGAACCATATTGAGTAAACACATGGCTTTACTTAATTTTGTTAACCTTGATAAGATTAGAGGTAGGGTAGTTAAAGTTATCCACAATCAAACAATATCAACAGAGTTTGATTTTATACACCAGACATAACCCAACAGACGATGTGTTATTCTAAATGAGTATTGGGGATTATAAGACATTAAGTCACAATTCCTTAGATAACATATTTCATTGTAAAAGAATCCAGTATATCATTCTAAGAACAAACATATGCTATTAGGCACCCACTTCATACGAGATGCTTAGAGAAGAAACTCATACAGGTGCTTAAGATCCACACTAATGACAATGTAGCTGATCTACTAACCAAGGCATTTGATGTTAGCCGATTTCAGTTCTTGGTTGTCTTTTCAAATTGGTATGATAAATCATAAGCCTACATTGGTCAAGCGGGAGTCAATAGAGATGGTGTGATAAATTTAGAGTAAGTGAGATAATTGCTTAAGTGTGTTCGTGCTTTGGATTCAGAGTAAGATTCTCTTGTGGAAGCATTTTTGAAGACATGGGATTATGTAGACCATCCAAAGAGTATTTGCCGGTGTGGTTCGACCCACCAAGAGACGAGTCTATGTAATGTTTGACAACAAAGGGGATGCGTAACAATGGAGCGATGTGTGCCAGGTAAATTGGTGAGTATGGTTATTGACGAGGGAAGTATAATTTCATATTAGAGATTTAGTATGCTTTTAAACTATCCCTAGAAGTAAGTACTCCTATTAGTAGAAATATAAGCAATTCGTTAGTGTTGTATAGTTGTATAGTTTGTATGAAATTTTTGGTGTATGGATACATATTAACTAGAAGTGATGCTTGTCAATGCTTTAAGAAGATTTAGAGAGTCACTGAGAAGAGTTACTGATGGTACTGAAGCATTCCTGATACTTACATTGTTCATTCTTTGTTTGGACAAAGTTAGTACCAGTACGACCATTAAGCAAAGTTAGTACCCACCATGAGCTGGGCAAAGTTTGTACGCTAATGAGAGCATTGGAGAAAAATAACTTGTCAAGGGTACAAAGTGTAAAAATTGAACGTTTTTCTTTAACAAATTAGGTCTCCTAAACCTATAAGAACCCATCTCAATTGCACAATTCCTCACGCAATCTCTCTAACTTACATTCTTCTTTACAAGCCCTAATCTCTCTTCCCGACGATCTCTCTCTCCTACGCAAAATGGCTACTCTTGAGTCCTGTCCTAAGCACAACATGATCGCATACTTGGAAAAGACTGAAGGGAATGTCCGAGTTTCATTGAAGTCATTGTTTTTCTCTTCGAGACGTTATATTATCTAGCGCTTCAACTGTAAGGCTTTGTTGTATCGACCACATTCGTTGAAACAGTTTTGGACGTCGCACCCCTTGCAGCTGGTGCTAAAGTCCAAAACAATCAACAATGTTAGGCACATACCTGGCCAAAGTATCTGGCAAGTTTTGTCGTAATCTCTGAGAGGCTATCAATCCGAACATGAAAACTCTTTATTTTTGATGATGCTGATGGAATAGACTCATTACCAAATCAAGCTATCTTTGATGCTATTCAGCTTATGGGATATGAAGGAATTAACTTTGTTATAACCATTTAATAAAGCTTTGTTTTCCCACCCAATGGAGGGTTTTTTATTTCACAAATTAATCATGTTTAAGTTCCAAAAGTACTATGGGATCAAATTCCTACAAATATTGCCACTTCACTTCTGTAATTTGTTTAACAACAAATCAAAAGTATAATTTTTTCCAAATTAATTATTTGAATGTAATGCTTTAGACATCTAGAGCTAAGAAAGAAGTTTGTCATGTAGCGCTCGTTTTAATTTCTATATTGATTAGGTAGAAAATTGGCTAATATATCTGTGACCGTTCAATCACTTTCCTGTAAATAGTTTAATAGTAAAGTTTTTTTCTTTTTATGATTAAGAAGTGGCAAACATTTCTCCAGGCAAAGCTACACCCTTGATTGATGACTATGTTGGTCCTACCAACTCAGATGAAGGGTGCTCCTCAAAAGACTATCGATGAACATTAATAATTAAAAAAGAGAAAAAAAAATCAACTACTCACCCTCCCCTGCACCCAGTAGTAGAACGTACCTTCATGAGCCATACACTGACACATCTCCCAGATCCACAACTAAGTGAGTACCCAATGAGCAACAGCCAGAACCCATCCCAAACCTTCAACCCACTGCATACCGCCTACCATTCCTGATTCTATCCTAGAATCTTTTGGTGAGAATCTTGGAGGTCATTCATCCAGTGATAAATCCCTTTCAGGGAATGAGGGTAACATGACCATCCAAGGTGTTTATGATCTTTGTCTATCTTTATGTAAACAGGTTTCAGATCAGGCCAAGTAAATACAAGCCTTGAAGGCTCAGATCACCAAGCTCAAGAAGCAAGCTAAACCTTTCGATCAAAACAATCACAAAGCATATCTGAAGAGTGTCTCATTGCAGCAAAGATTCCCAAGGAAGAGCTTCTCAAAGAAACATAGGGTGCACAAAGAGTCTGTATCCAAACAAGGGAGGAAGATTGCAAAAGGAGAATCATCAGTTCAAAGAGATCCTCTGTTTGATGTAATGCCTGAAGATAAGATTGATTACATGGAAACAGAAAATTGCTCAAAAGTGAAAGGGAAGACAAGAGAAAGTGAAGGTATGAAGAATAAAGGAGATTGATGAAGTAGACATAGACGAAGATGCAATTAGTACTGACAAGGAAGGAGATAGTACACATTCGACTTTGAGAAAGTATGTAGTACTCAAGACAGGCCAATAGTTAGTACTGACGGATCCAAAGTTAGTACTGATGAACAAGTTGAAGGTACTGAAGAACACAATGAGGGTACTGAAGAGAAAAATGAAGGTACTGAAGAGAAAAATGAAGGTACTGAAGAGATCTTTGAAGGTACTGAAGAGCAAAGAGAAGGTACTGAAGAGAAAGTTGAAAGTACTGCTGGGCAAATAAAAGGTACTGAAGATCAAACTAAGGAAGAAATTGCTACTAAAGCCTCTCAAACATCCACTCAAACACCCACTTCTATGATATTTGGTGATGATGAAACAATAGCTACACTTCTCCTCAACATGAGTCAAGCCAAAGCTGCTTCTAAAGAAAAAGAGAAAGGTGTAGAGTTGAAGGATGTTGAAGAAATTGATAGACCTAGGCCTACTTCTACAAGATCACTTCTCACATTAAAGCCTCTTCCAAAGATTGATCCAAAAGACAAAGGGAAGAAGAAGATTGAAGAGGAGGATGAATCTGAAAGTGAAGATGATGATATTCCTCAAGCTGTGAAGAAATTCAAACAGCTTGAGAGTGATGAAGAAATGGCTAGGAAAATTCAAGAAGAATGGGAAGCAGAAGAAGTAAGAAACAAGATTGCGGAAGAAAAAGCAACAAATGAAGCTCTCCATTAAAAACTTTGATGGATATAAAAGGCAAGAAATTAAGGCAGACAGAATTCTTGCCTGAGAAGCTTCAAGAGCAAGAAAGAGAGCAGTTCACAATAGAAGAAAGAGCAAAGTTCCTTCATGATACAATTGCTGCTCAGAGAAAATTCCTTGCCTAGACAAAGATTTCAGAGGCCATCAGAAACAGACCTCCAACCAAGAATCAATTAAGAAATCCATATGATGACCTGCTTATAGCATGGTGGGAAACTTTAAACATTCTGAGTTGAAGAGTAAGAAGTTTGAAGACATACAAGCAATGTATGAAAAGATAAAAAGGTCAGATGAAGATTTCATTGCTATTGGGTCTGTTGAAGATGATAGGCTGATCAAAAGAATGAATAAGAAAGATTCCTCCAAAGGAGAAGAGATCAAGCAGGAATCTAAAGAAGAAGTCAAGGAAGAGGATAAAGGAGAAGAGAATACAAGAAAGAGAAAGCACGGTACAAGGAAAAAGATGAAGTCAAGAAAAAGAAGATTCAAACAAGATACTTCTCAAGATGACCCATCTGACATTGAGAAAGAGAATGATGAGCTGAGATTGTGCTTGACAATAGCTCCAGATGAGGACAAGGAAGTAGATTATGAAATACTTGACAAGAAGTATCCAATCATTGACTGGAAGACTGAGAATCTTGGCACTAAACCACAGTTTGATAAATCTAAAAAATCAGAAGAGATTAATATGAATGTGGTAACAAGAAGTAATGGTCAAAAGAGATGCTTCAGCACATTGATAAGAGTGCTTTTAGTGTTTGACAGAGAAGACTTAGATGCTGTATATAAACTTGTGATGGACATATATCAAGATAAGATTCCTGAAGGTTTTGATAAAGTTCTTTGGGGAGATTTGATAGTTATGTTCAATCCAGATGAACAAGATGAGTTTTGGAACTCACAGCATGAATGGAAAGTAGTCAGTTGGAAGCTGCATAGTTCTTCAGGGGTACACACTTTGATGACTGATGAAGGATTAGTCGTTCACATGCTAATAGAGAAGAAGTATCCTTTGAAAAAGGAAATACTGATGCAAATGCTAAAGCTAAAATTGGAGTCTGAAGAAGACAGTACTATGGCATTGGAATTGATACGATTTATCAAGAAGGTACTTGCTGATTTAGAATCTAAAGAATAAGACTGATGGAAGTGAGAAAGGGAATGAGTGGTTGGCAAACCACACACACAGACAAAGGGTTCTCAACTCACTCTTGCTGTCTTGGTGAAGAGATTGGCTAGTCCCAAGATCAAAATCAAAAAAAAGACAATAAGCAAAAAAAAAAACAAAAAGGCCCAAAGAAGGGTTGGCAGTTTTCTTGGTAAAGACTATCAAATCTCTGTTGATATTGCTTGCTTGATAGTTTGCTTAAAAAATATATGGTTTATCAATGCACATGTTATGAAAATGAAAGCATTGAAGATCCAAACACAAATGGTATTTGGTAAAGACAAATCCAAATCCTTTGATGGTTGACAGTTACCAAAAACTGTATGTTAATTAAACTCAACCATATTCTTAGATGAAAGAGTTATATTCCCAGAGCAAACGGCTACTTGGTAAAAAGAACATCAAATCCGTTAATGGGCTGGTAGTTTGCCAAAAACTACAAGCCAACTTAGTTGATTATAGGTAACAAGTGTTGCATGAGGAGCTGAAAAGATGTTGCTGAGTAACATAAAAAGTGTTGCAACTTGAAGTTCTGAAAAACAAGGATGCTGCTAAAGAAGGATAGAGTGTACAAGATTAAGAAATTTTGATAAAGAATGTTTTGGATACATCCTCTAGTGCGGTTAAAAGAAGCTTAAAGGATTTGAAGATACATGAAGTTAAAATAGTTTAATAATCATGTTTAAGGGAGGATTGTAAGAATTAATGTTTTCTCTTAAATTAGTACCGACAGTACAAATAGTTAGTACTTCGAACAGTTATACTTAGTAACCGAAAGTACAAAGTATTAAGTAACTGTTAGTTAGTTAGTACCGTAGTAAGGAAGTTAGTTTGTACCAGTTGAGAAGATATTATGCGAATATTTTTAGAAAAAGATATGTTAAGCCAATTAGGGTTATCCCATAATATATAAAAGGATCACTTATGGCATAGTTAGAAGAAAGAAGATCACAGACGAATACAAGCTTAGCAATCATATACAAATCATAGTTAAGCAATCTGTAATCCTCAAAACGACATTAAAAAAGTGTTTCAGTTTGTTTCATTGTTTCTTCTTAGTACCTGTGTTAAGATTCCGCATTAACACATAGTATTATAGTCATTGTTTCTACATAGTCCCATTTGTATTATACACTTGTGCTTACACCTTTATAGGCTGCAAAGATCCATTCAGTATAAAAGGACCATCATAACCTAATACCCTTTGGCTTACATACTTGCCAATTTGTTCAAACGTAATTGCATTAACAGTGATTTTAAGCCAATTGCATGCTATAACGTAAAAGTCTTCATAAGTTCTCAAGGAAATATGTACATGCTTACAAGAAGACATAACACGTTAATAGCTAACTTTACGTTATAAGTCTTTAAACATTTTAATGACTTCATGTACATGTCATGACAAGGAGACATGACAAGTCAATTGCTTACTTTATAAGTCTTAGAACAGTTCAAGTCCCTTATTGGTTATGTCTTTACCAAAACGAATCAACAAGCATATTAAATAAAGTATTATTGAACGCCGACTCTTGGTTTCAACAGTCTTTTCAAGTTAATTACATACTTCTTATTGATGCCTTTACAAGAGGACACAATCATATTGGCTAAACCTTTTAGTGAATATGAAAAGTAGGTTATTCATTTATTTGTTGGCACTGAGTTCTAAGTAGTGGGTAGGGCGACATACATCAAAGTGTATAAGACTTCCTAGTAGAATATTAATATTATATTTCTCTTAACTCATGCGAGTAAGAAATAACCAATAGTCATATTTTAGTCGTTGTACCTTGAAAAACAATTAAGATTCTCCCCACTGTGCATGATACAACATCAGCAATTATACAAACAAGTGAAGCATAGTTATAAGGTTTCAGGTTACGATCTAAGACTAGTGTTGGTTGAGACTTGAAAGACTTCAGACAAACATAAGGTTTCTACAACACAGGTACATAAATGTAATTATACTAAGTCAGTTTAGTACTGGAGTATTAGTTACTACCTGTTATATAATATTAGTACGTGTTATATGAAGTAACTACTGCCAGTAAGAAGTTAAGGATGCTTACAGAGTTTGAAGACTAAAATAGCTAAGTTATAAATTGCTGGCTAGTACGAAAGTTAACTAACCTGTAATTAACAAAGAACTGTACTACAACCAACGACTATAACGATGACCCTAACACCCATAACTCCACCCTCATCGACCTTCAGCATTACCATACTACTACAGATGCTAACATGCACAGTATAGAGTATTGCATTGATAAACGAAACAACAGTTTCCTCACATAATCAACTGCTTGAAGACTTAACTACTGTACAAGAATATCAAGACAGAAAACAAATATAAAAGGCTTGATAAAAGAAGAGTACCTAAGAAGATAAAGTATTAAAGTATCTATAATTGGTAAAAGTATATGATAGTCTGTAATTATAGAAAAGAAATGAATAAGCTAAGGAAGGAATTGTAAACCGTGTAGGACTCCTTAAGGTCATAAAAGCAGGTCCTATGGTATAGAAGAAAATTATATCAGTTCACATATGCAGTTTTGTCCCCCGAAGGAATTCACTTAGAGCTTCAATGTATATGAGACACACCCCACCCAGCAAAATCACAGACGAGTAACGAAACAAAAAAACCTGGCCGTCACATGAATTTGTTGACAACTGAGATAACGCTATGATAAGCTATCAAATGTAAAATAAACTATCTTAGAAACAATACAAAGATACCGCATAGTAGTTTGATATACACATAATCAAAGTTTTCTCTTTCTGGTCATCGTATTTTTGACAGTAGCTATAGGATATAGTCCAAAGTTGGCTAACCTTACAATCAACTAAGTGGAGGACAAGATCAGTTTATTAAAGGACCAACAAGTGGAATCAGAGCGTGTTGTGAATCTTAGAAAAGAAGAAATCAACCTCTTCTTTAAGAACTATTTGTTTTGTTGTGACAAAATGTGCGGTAGGTGCCCCACCACCAACCCATAACATCCATCCCCCATGCAACTACTGCCTCTACTCAAAGACCCATGATACGGACCACTGTGCTTAAAGGTGAGAACAATACCTTCCTGATGACTGACTACAGCTCATGGAAGTAATAAGAATGAAACAAAGTGCTTAAAAAGATGGTTGGAACAGTTGAAAAATTATGAACCCAACCTAAGTAGTCAAAACCCCGGAGTCCATCCAGTCCCTTCACAGCAAGATCCACCCTGAAGTGAAGGCACTTCCCGAACAAAGCAACCAACTGAAGTACCCTACACAATCTCAGATAGCAAAAGTTGCTAAATTTGCTGCCTAAAAAAAGAAAAGTTAAGAGGGAATAAGTATTCCAAAAAGGTTTAGAGGATACTTCTCTAAACAACAATAAAAGAACTCTGCTGCAATAAGTCTAGAATACAATAGATCAAACCCTTTGAATAGTTAAAAAACTCATTGGGACATTTGGAGATCCAAGGAGAAGTGATCAAATCAAGAAGATATGAACTTAAAGTTGCAGAGAAGTCTTCCCAACTGAATGGAAGTACCATGCTCTAAATTGGAGAAACAAGGCAGAGGATAGAACCCTCAATGAGCTAGATGACTTGTATAATAATCTGCAGATATATGAACCTGAATTTAACGGATCATCCTAGCACAAGTTAAAATACACAGAATGTGGCCTTTGTCTCTAACATCACTTAATACACAAATAGAACTTACAAGTCAGATGATTTCATTCCATGAAAACAAGTACCTCTACTCAAAGTACTAAACTCCTACTCAAATCATAAATGGGTACAAACGACTGTAATTCTGGATAATCTTTGTTATTCTGTATTTGGTGCCTTTCCTGCAAGTTCACCCCAGCTGTCCTGTCCCAACTTTCTCAGAAAACCAGGAACAACTTCATCCTGAATGATTTGAAGAAATGGATCTTCAATGGGAGATGGCCATGCTGACAATCAGAGCAAGAAGATTTATTAAAAGAACTGGGAAGAAGCTAAACATAAATGGTCAAAGAGTTGGTTTTGACAAGTCAAAAGTGGAATGCTTCAACTGTCATAAACATGGGCACTTTGCCAGAGACTATAGATTTCCAAGAAATCAAGAGTTCAAAGGAAGAGAGAATAATACAAGAACTACTGCAGTGGAGACTCCTACTCAGAATGCCTTGATAGCTCAAGATAGAATTGGAGGATATGATTGGAGCTACCAAGCTGAAGAAGAACAACCAACAAATCATGCATTGATGGCATTTACATCCTCTGGAAGCTCTTCTAGTTCAGAATCTGAGGTAGATTCTTGTTCTAAAACATGTGTAAAAGCTTATGCTTCTCTTAAAGAACAATATGATAATTTGTCTTCTGATTACAAAAAGTCTCAATTTAACTTAGTTTCTTATAAAGCAGGTTTAGAATCAGTAGAAGCTAGACTAGTTTACTATAAGAAAAATGAGACTGTGTTAGAAGATAGCATAAATGTCTTAAAACTTGAGGTTAGACTAAGAGATAATGCCTTAGATGTATATAAATTGAATTTGGAAAAAGCTGAAGCAGAAAGAGATCAGTTAAAACAAACATTAGAAAAGTTTCAAAATTCATCCAAGTTTTTAAATGAAATACTAGAATGTCAAGTAATTGACAAGTTTAAAAAGGGACTAGGATATAATGCAACTACTGCAGCTTCTCCTGCTGTAGAAGGTTTTGAGAATTTAATTGATAAGTCTAAATCAGATAAGGCATATCATGCAGTTCCCCCACCTCTAACAGGAAATTTCATACCTCGCAAACCTGATCTAACTTTTATAGATGAAATTGTAGAGAGTGAAAATTTGGATGTAACTACTGTTGTTACACCTAGCAATGTTAAGACAGTTGCAGATAGGGATATTTCAAATACAGTTGAATCTAATGATGTTAGGATGGACAACACTAGTGCTCCAATCATTGAAGATTGGAACTCTGATGATGAAAGTGAGATAGATTATACTATTGTACCTAGCATTAAAAAGACAAAATCTATTAAGACTGTTAGGGAAACAGATGCTGCTAAACAAAATCCTAGAGGGAACCAAAGAAATTGGAACAATCTTATCTCCCAAAGACTAGGAAATGATTTTAAAATGACAATTTGTCATTTTAAAATCAATTCCTAGTCTTTGGGAGATAAGATTGTTCCAATTTCTTTGGTTCCCTCTAGGATTTTGTTTAGCAGCATCTGTTTCCCTAACAGTCTTAATAGATTTTGTCTTTTTAATGCTAGGTACAATAGTATAATCTATCTCACTTTCATCATCAGAGTTCCAATCTTCAATGATTGGAGCACTAGTGTTGTCCATCCTAACATCATTAGATTCAACTGTATTTGAAATATCCCTATCTGCAACTGTCTTAACATTGCTAGGTGTAACAACAGTAGTAACATCCAAATTTTCACTCTCTACAATTTCATCTATAAAAGTTAGATCATGTTTGCGAGGTATGAAATTTCCGGATAGAGGTGGGGGAACGACATGATATGCCTTATCTGATTACGACTTATCAATTAATACTCAAAACCTTCTACCGCCGGAAAGCTGTAGTAGTTGCATTAATCCTAGTCGCCTTTTTAAACTTGTCCACATACTTGACATTCTAGTATTTCATTTAAAGACTTGGATGAATTTTGAAACTTTTCTAATGTTTGTTTTGACTGATCTCTTTCTGCTTCAGCTTTTTCCAAATTTAATTTATATACATCTAAGGCATTATCTCTTAGTCTAACCTCAAGTTTTAAGACATTTATGCTATCTTCTAACACAGCCTCATTTTTCTTATAGTAAACTAGTCTAGCTTCTACTAATTCTAAACCTGCTTTATAAGATAACAAATTAAATTGAGACTTTTTGTAATCAGAAGACAAATTATCATATTGTTCTTTAAGAGAAGCATAAGCTTTTACACATGTTTTAGAACAAGAATCTACCTCAGATTCTGAACTAGAAGAGCTTCCAGAGGATGTAAATGCCATCAATGCATGATTTGTTGGTTTGTTTCTTTCTTCAAGCTTGGTAGCCTCCAATCTATCCCTCCAATTCTATCTTGATCTATCAAGCATTTCTATTAAGTCAGTCTCCACTGCAGCTAGTTCTTGTATTATCTCTCTTCCTTTGAACTCTTGATTTCTTGGAAACCTACATTCTCTGGCAAAGTGCCCATGTTTATGACAGTTGAAGCATTCCACTTTGGACTGTCAGAAACAACTTCATTACCATTTATGTTTAGCTTCTTCCCAGTTCTTTTAATAAATCTTCTTGCTCTGATTGTCAGCATGGCCATCTCCCATTGAAGAACCATTTCTTCTAAATCATCAGGATGAATTTGTTCCAGATCTTCTTGAGAAAGTTGAGGACAGCTGGGTTGACTTGCAAGAAAGGCACAAATCACAGCATAACAAAGATTATCCAGACATACAGTGTTACTACCATTATGATGAGTATGAGTAGTACTTTGAGTAGTACTAGTTTCATGAGAAGAATCATCTGCCTTGTAAGTGCTATTTGTGTTATTAGTGCTGTTAGAGACAAAGGCCACATTCTGTGTATTTTGACTTGTGCTAGATGAACCTGTTAATTCAGGTTCATATATCTTCAGATTATTATACAAGTCATCTAAACTGATGGTTTCAATCTCTGCCTTGTTTCTCCAAATTAGAGCATGATACTTCCATTCAGATGGAAGACTTCTCAGCAACTTTAAGTTCATATCTTCTTGATTGATCACTTCTCCTTGGATCTCCAACTGTCCAATGAGTTTTTGTAACCTATCAAAGGTTTGATCTATTGATTCAGAACTTAATGCAGCAAAGTTCTTATATTGTTGTTTGAGAAGTATCCTCTAAACCTTTTTGGACTCCTTATTCCCTCTATACCTTTTCTTTATAGCCTCCATTAGCAACTTTGCATCTTGATATGTGTGGAACTTTAGTTGGTCTTTGTTTGGAAGTGCCATCAACAGGGTTGCTCTTGCTTTCATTTCATTCATTCTTTCCTGTTTTTCTTCAACAAAGGTTGGTTCATATTCATGTTCAACTTTTCCAACCATCTTTTAAGCACTTTGTTTCCATTCTTAATTACTTCCCATAAAGAGTAGTCAGTCATCAAGAAGTATTATTCTATCCTCATAAGCCAGAGGTCATAATCTCCTGGGTTAAGAAGAGGCAGTCTTGCAGTCAGATTATTGTTTGTGGTGGTTCTTACCTCCATCTTGTCACAAAAAATAGATCTTGAAGAAGAGGTTGATTCTTCTTATTCAAAGCTTCACAACATGCTCTGATACCACTTGTTGGTCCAAAACCGATCTTGTCCTCCTTAGCTTGATGTAAGGTTAGCAACTTTGGATAAATCCAAAACTACTATGACAGAAACTTTGATTATTGAATATCAAATACTATGCGGAATCTAGTATTGATATTAAGAAGAATAATAACAATTGAATAGCAAACAATGAAACAGTAACAAACTTTCAGCCTCAATTATATTAACGAACACTCTGAATTAGTGTTAGGATTTACAAAACCTTGAAGCTCTAAGAATTCTATGGAAAACTGCTATGAGAACTGATATGTTTTTCTATACCCTAGGACCTCCTTTTATACACTAAGGAGTCCTACACGGTTTACAATACCTTCCTAACATATCATAATCATTTCTATAATTACAGACAATCATATCTTTTACAAATATAACTTTAATACTTATCTTCATAGGTACTCTTCTTTTCCACACACGCTTTATCTTTTTAATCTGTCTTTATCTTCTTGACAGTAGTAAGTCTTCAAGCAGTTGTAAGTCAGGAACAGTTGTATCTTTATAACCAGCAACACTAACTGAGCATAAGCAGTAGTAAGTACCAGCAGTACTAATCTTTATGCTAACAGTTATAACTTTACTCTAACATTACTAAGTTATACTAACATTACTAAGTTACACTAACAGTAGTAACTTTCGTACTAGCAGCATTAATAACTTAGCATATTTTCAGTCTTCAACTCTGAGCAATCTTAACTTCTACTGGCAGTAGTAACTTCATACTAACAGTACTAATATTATACTAACAGTAGTAACTTTATACTACCAGTACTAACTACTTAGTATAATTTACATTATGTACCTGTGTAGTAGAAACCTTAAGTGTCCTTGAAGTCTTTCAAGTCTCAACACACTAGTCTTAGGATCGTAACCTGACTTATAATATGCTCACTTGTTTGTATAATTGCTTGATGTTGTATCATGCACAAGTGGGAGAAATCTTAATTGTTTACAAGGTACAACACATAACAATATGACTAATGGTTTTTCTTACTCGCATGGTAAGAAATATAATATTAATATTCTACTAGGACTTATACACTTTGATGTATGTGAATATGAAGCTTTGATTGCCGGACTAAAAATCACGGAGCAAATGGGTGTAAAAAACCTCCAAGCAAACGTTGATTCACGGTTGGTGGCCAATCAAGTGAATGGAACATATGTTGCAAAAGAAATCGACATGGTTCGATATTTGGAGAAGGTAAAAACGCTCACCAGCAGCTTCAAAGCATTCTCAATCAAACAGGTTCCTAGAAGCGAAAACAAAAAGGCAGATGCGTTAAGCAAAATAGCATCAACAAGCTTTGCACATTTGAGTAAACAAGTGCTGGTGGAGGAACTAAAGGAAAAGTCGATAAGTGCAGTGGAAGTTTTGGCAGTAGTAGAAGAAGAAGGGGATACATGGATGACTCCCATCTTCAAATACCTCATGGACGGAACATTGCCAGTAGAAGTGAAAAAAGCGAGAGCAGTAAAACGCAAGTCGTGGCGGTTCTCTATAATAAATGGGACACTTTACAAAAAATCTTTGTTGGTCCTTTGCAACTGAATGGATCTTTACAGCCTATAAAGGATGATAGCCAAGATGTATAAATACAAATGACTATGTAGAAACAATGACTATGAATACTATATGTTAATGCGGAATCTTAACACAGGTACTAAGAAGAACAATGAACAACTGAATAACAACTTTATTAATGTGTTCTTGAGGATTACAGATTGCTAACTATGATATTGTATATGATTTGCTAAGCTTGTGTATTCGTCTGTTATCGTCTATTACTAACTATGCCAACAGTGATCCTTTTATAGACTAAGGATAACCCTAATAGGCTTACATATCTTTTTCTTAAATATCTCATAAATATCTTTTAAATATCTTCTCAACGGTACTAACTAACTTTCTACTAACGGTACTAACTAACTAACAGTACTTAATACTTTGTACTGTCGGTACTAAGTATAACTGTCAGTACTAACTATTTGTATTGTCGGTACTAAGTTAAGAAAACATTAATCCTAACAATCCTCCCTTAAACATGAATGTTAAACTATTTTAACTTCATGTTTCTTCAATCCTTTAAGCTTCTTTTAACGCACAGAGGATTATCCCAACAATCTTTATCAATTTTCTTTAAACATGTACACTCTAATCCTTCTTTTAGCACCACCTGTCTTATAAGCCATTTAGCAACATCTTTTTCAGCTAACTCAGCAACATCGTGTTTACCTACAATCCAACTAAGTAGGCTTTGTAGTTTTTTTGGCAAACTACCAGCCATTAACGTGGTTTGATGTTTTACCTTTACCAGAAGCCGTTTGCTCTGGGATAATAACTCTTCACTAATAATATGGTGAGTTAATTACCATACAGTTTTTGGAAAACTGTTCAACCATCAACGGATTTTGATGTCTTTAACCGAAAATAACCGGTTTGTGTTTGGACTAGCCAATATTCCATAGGCCATAACATGGTGCATTGATAAACCAGATAGTTCTTTAGCAAACTATATCTATCAACAGATTTGAGTAGTCTTTACCAAGAACTGTTGGATCTTGGACTAGCCAACCATCTTCACCAAGAAAGCAAGGGAGTTGAGAACCCTACATTTTTGGTAAAATTTAACCATAAAACAGATTTGAGAAGTCTTTACCTCAGCCGTTGCTGTGGACTAGCCAATTCTTATGCCTGTTAAGCATGGTGAATTGATAACCATTTGTTGTGTGGTGGTTAGCCAACACTCAATCCCTTCTCACTTCCATCAGTCTTATTCTTTAGATTCTAAATCAGCAAGTACCTTCTTGATAAATCGTATCAACTCCAATGCCATTGTACTGTCTTCTTCAGACTCCAATTTTAGCTTTAGCATTTGCATCAGTATTTCCTTTTTCAAAGGATACTTCTTCTCTATTAGCATGTGAACGACTAATCCTTCATCAGTCATCAAAGTGTGTACCCCTGAAGAACTATGCAGCTTCCAACTGACTACTTTCCATTCATGCTGTGAGTTCCAAAACTCATCTTGTTCATCTGGATTGAACATAACTATCAAATCTCCCCAAAGAACTTTATCAAAACCTTCAGGAATCTTATCTTGATATATGTCCATCACAAGTTTATATACAGCATCTAAGTCTTCTCTGTCAAACACTGAAAGCATTCTCATCAATGTACTGAAGTATCTCTTTTGACCATTACTTCTTGTTACCACATTCATATTAATCTCTTCTGATCTTTTAGTTTTATCAAACTGTGGTTTAGTGCCAAGATACTCAGTCTTCCAGTCAATGATTGGATACTTCTTGTCAAGTATTTCATAATCTACTTCCTTGTCCTCATCTGGAGCTATTGTCAAGCATAATCTCAGCTCATCATTCTCTTTCTCAATGTCAGATGGGTCATCTTGAGAAGTATCTTGTTTGAATCTTCTTTTTCTTGACTTCATCTTTTTCCTTGTACCGTGCTTTCTCTTTCTTGTATTCTCTTCTCCTTTATCCTCTTCCTTGACTTCTTCTTTAGATTCCTGCTTGATCTCTTCTCCTTTGGAGGAATCTTTCTTATTCATTCTTTTGATCAGTCTATCATCTTCAACAGACCCAATAGCAATGAAATCTTCATCTGACCTTTTTATCTTTTCATACATTGCTTGTATGTCTTCAAACTTCTTACTCTTCAACTCAGAATGTTTGAAGTTCCCCACATGCTTTAAGTAGGTCATCATCTGATTTCTTAATTGATTCTTGGTTGGAGGTCTGTTTCTGATGGCCTCTGATCTTTGTTGAGCAAGGAATTTTCTCTGAGCAGCAATTGTATCATGAAGGAACTTTGCTCTTTCTTCTATTGTGAACTGCTCTCTTTCTTGCTCTTGAAGCTTCTCAGCAAGAATTCTGTCTGCCTCAATTCTTGCCTTTATATCATCAAAGTTTTTAATGAGAGCTTCATTTGTTGCTTTTTCTTCAGCAATCTTGTTTCTTACTTCTTCTGCTTCCCATTCTTCTTGAATTTTCCTAGCCATTTCTTCATCACTCTCAAGCTGTTTGAATTTCTTCACAGCTTGAGGAATATCATCATCTTCACTTTCAGATTCATCCTCTTCTACAATTTTCTTCTTTCCTTTGTCTTTAGGATCAATCTTTGGAAGAGGTTTTAATGTTAGAAGTGATCTTTGAGAAGTAGGCCTAGGTCTTTCAGCATCTTCAACTTCCCTCAACTCAACACCTTTCTCCTTTTCTCTTGAAACAGCTTTGGCTTGACTCATGTTGAGAAGAACCTTAGCTATTGTTTCATCATCTTTAAATATTTCAGCAGCAGGTGTTTGAGTGACTTGAGAATGGCCTTCAGTACCTTGTTCTTGCTCATCAGAACTAACTTTTTGCCTGTCAGTACTAACTTTGGAATCGTCAGTACTAACTTTTGTTCTGTCAGTACTAACTTTGGAATCGTCAGTACTAACTTTTGTTCTGTCAGTACTAACTTTTTCTTTGTCAGTACTAACTTTTTGCCTGTCAGTACTAACTTTGGAATCGTCAGTACTAACTTTTGTTCTGTCAGTACTAACTTTTTCTTTGTCAGTACTAACTTTTTGCCTGTCAGTACTAACTTTTGTTCTGTCAGTACTAACTTTTTCTTTGTCAGTACTAACTTTTTCTTTGTCAGCACTAAGTACATCGTCAGTACTAAGCATATCCTTCTCAATCTCCTTTTCTTCATCAACCATTTCCCTTGTCCTCCCTTCATCTTGAGCATCATTTGTTTCCATATGTTCAACAGAATCTTCATGAAGTTCATCAAACAAAGGATTTCCTTGAACAGATGATTCACCCTTAGCATACTTCCTCCCTTGTTTGGATACATGCTCTTTGTGCACCCTTTGTTTCTTGGAGAATCGCTTTCTTGGCAATCTTTGTTTCAAAGAGACACTCTTTATCCATGATCTATGATGTTTGATGACAGGTTGAGCTTGTTTCTTGAGCTTGTTGATCTTAGCCTTCAAGAGTTTGATTTCCTTGGCTTGATCTGAAACCTGTTTACATAAAGAGATACAAAGATCATAGACATTTTGGAGAGTCATGTCATCCTCATTCCCTGAAAGGGATGTATCACTGGATGAATGATCTCCAAGATTCTCACCAGTAGGTTCTGGGATTGAATCAGGAACAATAGGAGTGGGTGAAGGTCTGGGGGAAGGTGTTGGTGAAGGTTCAGGTTGTTGCTCAAAAGGTACCTCACTTGGTTGAGCAGAAGATGAATCAGGCAGTGACTCATTTGGGATTTCACCAGTGGGAGTAGGAGAGGGTGATGGTTGTTCAACAGATAGTCTTTCTGAGGAAGCACCCTCATCCTAAGTTGGTTGGACCAACATAGTATCAAACAAAGGTGTAACTTTGCCTGAGAAATGTTTGCTCTTCTTAATCATAAATGAAAAAACTTTACTAGTTAAACTATTTACAGGAAAGTGATCTAAAGGTATAGATATATTAGCTAATTGTCTATCTAAAAATATAGAAATAAAACGAGGATACATGACAAACTTCTTCTTTGCCTCTAGATGTCTAAGCATACCATCAAAAATTAATTTGGAAAAATTATACTTTTGATTAGTTGTTAAATAAATTACAGCTGTGGCAATATTTGTAGGAACTTGATCCCAATAGGTACTTTTGGAACTTAAACAATGATTAATTGTGTGAAATAAAAACCTCCATTGGGGTGAAAACAATGCTTTATTAAATGTTAACACACTTAAATCCCCTTCATATCCCATAAGCTGAATAGCATTAAAGATAGCTTGATTTGGTAATGAGTCTTTTCTGGACCATATGTATATTGTGAGTCATCTATTTCAATGTCAGGTCCAGAGGGCAAATAATTTCCTGTCATGGGTGGGGGTACTGCTTGCATTTCACATGTTTTTTGCAAAGGTGGATTTTCAAAATCACCTTATTGGTCTTAAAGACACTATTGGAAAACTTCCATTTTCATAACTCAAATTCCCACTATAATCTATAGTCACCATACACCACCCAAAATTTATTCCTGGCACTCATATTATATTTTTACAATTTGTACCATGATTTTTTTGAAGAATATTCCATTTAATCTCTAATACTTCCAAAACCCATCCTTTCTTTTTGAGCTTTAGCAACAACTTCCTATGTATGTGAGACATCTGTTTTGACCATCTAAATCTATTTCATAATATTTGGATTTTTTGTTCCTACCAAAGTTGACCTAGTTGATGTGTCAACTCAACTGGTGCTTCAACTTTTTTAAGCCCACTGAGTAAAAGCCTTAATTCTATTCTACACTAGCATCACTAAGTGCTCTCTCTGCGCATCATATAGTCATTTAAGGTTAGCATAAGACTCTTTACACTCATTTGAACAGGAAGTTACCTGTGTGTCTGATCCTGAGTTGTTGCTAGCCATGAAAGCATAATCTTCATTATTTTCTGAATGAGTTGTCCAGTCAACACTTTCTCCATCAACTGTCACCATTGCTTTAGACTCTTCTTTCTTTCCAGTTCTGCTCCCATCTTTATTTGCAGGATTCCATCCATCCCTCCTTCTGTTATCTTCCTTTGTTCTACACTCTCTTGCAAAATGCCCTGTTTTGAGGTCAGTTTAGCATTTCCACTTTGTTTTTATCATAACAACAGGTTTTTTTGCATCAAACTGTAGCTTTCTACCAGTCTTCTTGTAGAACTTCTTTATTCTCATGGAGATCATTGCCACTTGCCATTTTAAGTCCATTTCTTCAAGGTCATATTCATCAACTTGGTCTAAGTCCTCATGATCCAATTGAGGACAACTGATTATGACTTGCAAGCAAGGATACTTATTGATAGTAAATTTCAAGCTTTTGAATTATAGTACAGAATTATTGGAGACACCATATAGTGGTACTAACTTCATTATTACTTTTAGTGTTTTCAGAAAGTGAATTGCAACATTTTGCAAGTTAGAAGAATGATGCAGTTAGAAGCCTTTTACATCATTTCAAGAGACTCTTAGTGATTGTTTGTACAAAGTCATCAAAACTGAGACTGTCCATACCGGTTTGTTCCTCATAATTAAGGAAGACTTGTAACCTTAGCAGAAGTAGAATCTTATAAATTTTTGCGATTTGCATCTTCAGTAGAATACACCGCTCCATGAATCTCTAGCTGACTGAGAAGACTTTGGAATCTCTCATAGCCTTTGTGAATCCCATCTGTGTTGGATACAGTGAATCCTTCAAACTGTTGCTTCAAGATGTACTTCTGCATCTTTTTGGATTCATCATTTGTAAGGATCTAGAACTAGATAGATCTTCTAGCCTATGTGGTTGTATAATACTTATGTAATCACAAGTATATACGTGAGAGACTCTAACAATTGTTTAGGCGGAAACTAAACAATGCAGTATAAAGAAGAACAAGTATAAACAACGATCCTCTATGGATCTCTCTATTAATAATAAATTGTTTTTGTGATTTGTAAATCGGTGCAAAACCCTAATGCTAAAGGTTTCTTTTATAGAGAAGAAACCCTAAATTGGTCAACCAGATTCCTAAAAACGCGTAAGAGATATACATCAATCTCTTCCTAATATATCTCATTCCTATATTAATGAGATAATTCTAGAATATAACTATAATTCCTTAATTACATTAATCACGTCTATAAATAAGATCAGCAGATTCTATCTCTGTCAGCAGAAACGAGAACATGACCAGCAGAAACATAATCAGCAGGAACGACTTAATGCCATCAGCAGAAACGAACATCTCTAACAGCAGAAACGACACTTAGTCGTTTTCAATTATTCCCAACAATCCTCCCCTAAACTTGGTTTTAACTCCGTTAATTCCAAGTTTTTAGATAGATCTTAGCGAAGCAAGAGGATTGAGTAGCAGCAGAAACAAAGTATTCAGCAAATATTGAGAGAAAGCAAGAACAGACAGAACCAGCAATCATCGCAAATAACCGCATGACAACAATGTAACCATAGCAATAATACAAGCACAGAAACCGTAGCACAGCATCCAAAACAGCAGCATCAAAAGAAACAACTGAACCGATGAACAACAAAATCAAATGAAGAGCATCGTCAAAGAACAGCACTTCTAGTCTTTGCAGAACATAAGTAGTATATGATAGCCATTACAAGAAGCTACTCACTCTGGGCTATGTTGATACATTGGTGATAACAAACACCCTGGTGTAACAAAAACCATTCAATAATATTTTTTTTTTTTTGTCCTCAGAACGTGAATCAAGGGTGAATTGGAATACCCTAAACAGTTTTTTTGGCAACCGTCACAGCCAATACAACGGATTTGACACTGTCTTTTCCTGTAGCCCATTTGCCTCAGGACTATCCAACTCTTTATACACAATGTATATGGTTGAGTCGCTAACCATACAATTTTTAGTAAATTGTCAACTATCACCGGATTTTGAGAAGTCATTACCATGAGCCTTTGCTAGGACTAGCCACCATTTCCATCCAAAGAATACGGAAAGTGATAACCATCCCAGTTTTGGGTAACCTGGCAACCATACGGATTTGATAAAGTCTTTACCAAGAGCCGTACCCTCTTGGACTAGCCACTCTTTGTTACAAGAACATGGTGAGTGAAGGCCATAGGATTTTTAGCAAACCCTTACAGCTATCAACGGATTTGAGAAACACACCAAAGCCGTTTGCAATGGTGAGCCAGACTCTTTCTTGGCTGTTAGCCATGGTGAGCTGAAAACCATTTGTCGTGCAGTGCAAGCACTAACACCAATGTTATACAACACTATATCTTAACACCACTATACGATTGCAAGGATGTATCGAAATCTAAGGACGTTAAATGCTATTCTGTCAAAAGAAACTAAAACTATCTAAGAGTACATATTTTTTTTAACAATGAAACTATTGAAGTAACTACACATACTAACTCAGAAACAACTTACATGGGAGCAGATGCAATACACTCATATGGTTGCCTTAAACCAGCCTGGACCGTTTGAATGATATTCCCAGCAACAACAACATCCTGACAATACGAGGGTGGAACTGTGAGCCTGTGGCGTAACATACGTTCAAGAAGTGTCGCCCGGATAGGATAGAACTTGTCCACAAACATATACACGGTCTTCCCATTCGTCAAATCCAAGACATGAACAGAACTCTTTGGATACAACTTCCAGCTACTCATAATCCATTCATCTTGTGTACGCCAAAAGTCTTCCATATCATCAGAATGAAGTGACTGACACAACATATTCACATCCCTCTAGAGTTCTAAACCAATATCTACTTCTGGGTTTAACCGAAAGTACCTATTCATCCATCGACGCAAAAGAAGGAGATCCTCACGATAAACATGAGGTAGCAACTCTTTCAAGTAGGTAAAGTACTTTCGCATCCTATTCTCCTGATAATAAACATGATAATAACTGTTACTAAGCGGACAACTCACAATCTCCCAATCTTTAAATGCACCATATGGAAGAGGGGGAATATAATTCTCCATGTCATCATCACTCTCACTCTCAGAACTGAAAAAGTCCTCAACAGGTTTATCCCATAGGAAGTCATCACTTCTCACCCCAAGATGTTTACGACGAGACCGAGGAGGAGAAGAGGCAGACTCAGAAACGGTTTCAACCTTAACCCGTGGATCAACAATCTCATCATCAGGTAGCTTGTCCACAAACACAACACCATCACCAGAAATAGACTTACCCCTAAAGATAATCTCAGCAATCACTTCGTCATCCGAGTCAGGGTCAGCAACAACTCGTGACATACCAATCTGCTCTTCCTCATCACTTTCAAGGAAAAACTCATTAATATCCCCTGATGTGGATTCAAACAGGACAGCAATTGGTATATGATCAGTAGATACATTGGACGGTGAAGGTCCACCTGCGATGGATGAGAGGAAAGGTGAAGGATCAGCAACAGAATCTGCAAACGGTGAAACCATAGCTGCTGGTGTACCAGCAGAAACTCCAAGCTTACGGCGTGTACCAGCAGAATCCATAGCTGCTGTAGTGGTGACAGTAGAGTCAGTAACTTGAGCACCAAATGAACCACCAGCAGTATTGGAAGCAGCAGAGCCAGCCATAGGAGTAGCAGAACCAGCAGGATTAGAACTACCACCACCAGCAGAATCAGGATCATCAGCAGGTAGAGTTGTAGCAGCAGGAACACTAGCTGGCTGTGAAGAAACACGTTCAACCCTTTGTCTCTTAGAAGGAGGCTCAGTAATGGCAGGCTTGGGTCGAAAAAGGTTGTACTGAGCACTCAACAAGCGATCCTTTTCAAGACGTCTGCAAATATACTCGTACTCTTCAATCAGCTGTTGTGCATTCATAGCCTTGACGTCTTTCATCGTGATGGTACCATTATGAGCTGCACACCATTGATTCTTAACCAAGTTGCGCATCATCTGTGTGACCTCAGATTTCTTCATCGGCTTACCCTTGAGTGCTCGATAACGTAAATCTGCCAAGGCTCGCTTCTTCCTTTCCTTAACAGCAGTCATGCGCTCGATAAAGTTCTCCTCGTTTACATCAGCTCCCAACAACTCTCTTGCCAATGCAGGATTAGAACCAACTTGCAGCATCAAGTTCAACCAGTCTGTTTCTGTCATACGCATCATGAGATCGTCTAATTCCTTTGCTCGCTCTTCAGAAACATGTGGCAAGTCTTCCTGAGCCAAATCCTCAGCCCGTAACCGTTGAACCAACCTCTCACTAGCCTGTTCTTCTTCGAAGCGTTTCCTGGCTTGTGCATCCTCTGCAAGAAACTCAGCAGGTATATCCAAATCAGGCATAGGAAGCTTTCCCTTATCAGCAGCAACAGAAGGACCAGCAGAAAGATTAGCTTGAAACTGCTCAAAGGCTGGAGTGGAAAACTCTGTCCTGGCACGTCGATAAGCAGACCGCTTACGCCTTAGAGGAACCTCCTCCTCTTCTCGTTCCTCCACATCCTCAGAAGGACCAGCAGGTTGATCATGACCTAGAGCGGTAGATGCCATACGGGATAATCCATCGAGGTCAATGTCATCCTGAATATCCACATCCCCCTCCGCTGCTGAGGCCTCAACCACCAACCGTGTTTCCCTCAACTGTTTAACCGTTTTCTCCAACTTCTTGACTCTAGAGACAAGAGTCAAAATAGCACCCCCCATAACTTTCTTCGACGTTCCCAGCTCAGTTTCCAAGGAGTCAATGCGTCCCATACACCTGTCAAGCTTTGCAGATAAATCAGTTAGTAGAGCAGGGTCCTCTGCCCGACCAGCAGCATCGGCTGTTGGTGTAGGAGCATCATCGGGCCGAACAGGTGACTCCACATGGAATCCACCATGAGTGGTGTCATCTTCCATGGAGATGATATTATCAAGGTCCTCAGGCTCAAGATAGTTGTCAGGCCTAGGTTGGGGACCAAAGATAATGGGTTCCACAAAGTCAGGGTCAACATAACCATGGGGTCTGGGCTGTGGGCCAAAAAGAATTGGTTCAATAACATCAGGGTCCACATACCCAGCTGGTCTAGGTTCAGGGCCAAACACTAAGGGCTCCTCAAAGATAAAGGTCTGAGCTGGCGGGGTAGGTGGAGACACAGGCTCAGGTGTATGATCCCTAATGGGAGAATGTACAGAAACATAAGGCCATGGTCTCCAGTCAGTAACAGGTGAGACAGGGGTAGGGACAACCCATTCTGTCTCAGGAATGGTAGGTGAAGGAGAGGATGGTCTCTGGGATACATGTTGCTGCTCCGGTGTGGGTTCCCTAACAGGGGAAACCGGAGGAGAGTGAGGTACAAGGGGTGCCTCAGCTGCACTACCAGCAGCTTCATTGACAGCAGCAGTATCCTCATTAGCAGCATCATCATCACCAGCAGCATCATCGCCAGCAGCAGCAATGGCAAGCATGGGGGGAGTCAAAGGTATTGGCTGACCCTCCCATTTAAATTTCATATTGGCGAATATTTTCCTAGTAAAGTCAAAAGTTGGTCTAGGGGTTCGGTCAGCTGTCTCTAATGCCACAATCATTTGTAAAAACCTTGGGTACATTAAAAATTTATGTTGTTTAGCCTTAAGGTTCCCAATCATCCCCTCTAAAATAAATCGAGAGAAATTATATACCCGTCCAGTCGACAAACAAATAAGGGCTGTGGCAATGGAACTCGGAAATTGATTCCAACTTCCAGACTTAGGACTCAGACAGTGCATAAGGGTGTGCACCAGAAATCTCCATTGAGGAGATAAATGGTTTTTAAGAAAAGTGAGAGTCCCATCCGTCGGATACCCAATAACCCTCATACCCTCAAGAATATCAGGAATGGGCATGTCAAAAATGCCATTGGCATCGTCAAAGTGTAACTGAGTCCTAATGAGAGACTCAGTCACTACCACCTCACGGCCGTCAATTGTGGCGACTAGGTCATGAGACCCAGCAGCATTTGGGCGAACAACAGCTGTTGCCCAAAATTGTTTGTCTAAGGAGTCAAACACGACCGGAGGGGCATGAGTCAAAGCGTACCTGAGCGGAGAGTGGTCCAAATAACTGAGGATATCTGTGAAGTCCTCGCAGCCTCTTTCCCTTCCCAAATATGCAATCTTGTTGTGATCATCTTTGTACGCGAGTGCCGCCATTGGTGATGATTGAATTTAGGTTGAAGATACAGAGTATACAGAGGCAAATGATTTTGGTGTATGTGTGGGAAAGATGAAAAATTGATTTGTGATTTATTAGGTTAATTTGTGCCTAATTTATGAAAAGATAACCTTTAATTTAAAAAAAAAAAAAAAAAAAAAAAAAAAAAGATTGGGTTAAAATTTTAACCTTGGAAGTTGAAATAATTAAGTGAAAAGCAACTTGTACGCCACCTGTTCAGGCAAGTGGTAACCGCCAATCACCATTTAGATTTAAAACGAAAAACTATTCAACTTCTATTTTTAAGACCAGCAGGTATAAAGTCAACCAGCAGTAACCAGTCTTAAAAAATCAGCAGAAACAAGTCAAGCAGCAGAATTAATATATGAGCAGCACAAACTATTCAGGCAGCAGATACATTGTGACACCAGCATGATTGGAGACTACCAGCAGAAACTAAGTGACTAGTGGCAGAGACCAACCAGCCAGCAATATCAAACTGAGCACAGCAGAAACTAAGTTGAGACAGCAGAAACAGGTTACTACCAGCAGAAATAAGGCAGCCAGCAGGAACATGATACTACCAGCACAAACCAGTTCAGCAGCATAAATAGATGTATTGGCAGCATAAACAACTCCAGCAGCATGAATGTATTCAGCCAGCAGAAAGAGGCAACCAACAGCAGAAACCATGCAGACAGCAGGAACACACACCCTATCAGCAGAAACGAATCCACCAGCAGAAGTATGCCCACCAGCATGAACACGGAACCATCAGCATAATCCATAGCTACCAGCAGAAACAAAGCATTCAGCAGGAAGGATAACGACCAGCAGAATCATAGTACTACCAGCAGAAACCAGCCTGTCAGCAGGAAGAATATACAACTAGCAGCAGTATTGACTACCTGCAATCATAAGAAAATAATATCCCACAAAACACCATATCCACCTGCAAGAAAGTTAGAATATACAATTATACAACAACAAGCCTCCCCTTAGGCTTATACCTCCCCTCAATTCACGAAAGAGGGATTCACCATCCCAATTCTGGTTGCAGGTCTGAGATGTGGAATGTGTAGAGATCATGTTTCCTAGGAATTCTTAGTACCACCTGACTTGCATCA